>JANAVB010040619.1:14579130-14619130 GCA_029216955.1 Iris pallida
AGATGTTTTCTGATGTTAGAATACTCAATATCAAATTGTAAGCCCAATATATACATAACATCTGATTATTATTTAATTAATAAAGTGCCAAAAAAGGAAGATGGAATCATTCTTATTAGCATCACTTTTGAAGCAACTAATGATATACACATTGTCGCTTTTGTAGATTTCAATGTAATAAATTTTCTGACCCAAAAAGGAAGATCAAAAGTCAATCTTATTAGCATCACTTTCGAAGTAAGTAATAATGTATATTGATAATCTCCAAATAGGAACACATCGCAGCGACAGAAGCAGTCAAATTGAAGATAATGAGGACATTCTTACTCATTGGATAGAACACATCATTTGAATTGTAGCAGAAAACTTGAAGTCGCACAGAGATATGTAGAAATAAGCTATCTTTATTGATAATTGAAAATAGAATACAAGACTTGCAGTAGAATGCAAAGTTTACAACACCTATCACTTACATGGACAGCCAACTGAATAAGAGTCATAAAGCTTACATTTGATACTTTCATACACTGGATTACAACTCGATATACCGACTTGGCTTACAACTCACTGGTACAACTGATTACAATATTCCATACATTATTCCCTTTATAAACAGAAGACATCATCTTGTACAAGGAGAGCTTCTGCATGCCCAACAAATCTTCGATGCCGTGGGACCGATCAAGCCAATCTTCGTGTACAGAACTTCCCAAGCACGAGCACCTGCCCAAAACGTGGATTAGTCCATCATCTATGTACTGGCGAACAGAATCCAACCCACTCGCCTAAACCGACACTAAGTGGTTAATTTTAGGAAGCATTTATTAGAATGAACTTTCTAGTTGGGGCCTAGCATCAGTTTACAGTTCATGGACAATATTCATAGTGAAGCATGTAAACATATTCTTAGCAGCGTTCATGTGAAGGCATCATTAAGGCATCATTAGTACTAACATCTTAAACATGTTACAACAATTATCATAGAAAGTATCACTTAGCATGTAAGTTATGTTTAACCAGTTTCATAGCAAGGTAACATGTTGGCATAATGAATTTAACATGTTAGGCAGGTCCTCATTTGAAAGGCAACATCACAACACCATTTGGTTAGCATGTTAAGCAAGCAAGAACCAACATAAATTATTGCATATATCACATTTAAGTGATTTCTAACCGATAGTTGAATCCTCGTTCCTGCAACAAATATAGGTTAGGCAATATACTTACTCTGCCTGCACAAAACATTCATTAGCATGCATCCTGACTACATGACCACTAGTGTTATACACCATTTTAGACTTGCCATATAGGACTTCAAGGGTGTCGACGCACCATTCACCCGGGTTGCGAGCCCGAAATGAATATCCCGATACCAATCATGCCACCAAAGAATGCTATATTTTCTTCTAGGCCGAATCGATCCCCAGGGCCCTGGGAACTGTCCGAAGAAACAATATCTTGTATACAAGTTGTCGATGACCATGCGAATGCATGTCCGACTCGATCGTGCACAAAATTTCATGGTAAAATATTAAGAGAAGTAAGCCAATAGTGCATCATCATTCATCTCATTCAAGTCATGTTCAATGACTCATTCCTTTCCAACTTACCATTATTTCACTTGGTGATCCCAGTGATCCCAAGCCTCATCATTTCTCATTTCATTAACTCATCGCAATATTTTTCTATATCATTCCTTTCGACAAGGAATATAACATTCATTATTTCATAGGGGCATTTATTCATTCTTTCATTGCTTATAAGAAACAGGCAACAATTCATATCTTTGCAATAATTATACAGAGTGTACATGATTCAAGTATTTCATTTCGGTTCATTGGGTCGATAGCAAAGCCAGTTCATTTCTTATGTATCGTTCACAAGGCATCTCATTATTCAAATATTTTACCTATTCCGACAATGTTAAGCATAAGGGGCATTATACATTCATTCTCAGGTATCAAGTCACATTAGCAGTTCAAGTGTGATCCATTCAGCAGTTCAATGTTCATGTATTATTTATTTCAACAATTCTCAGCATAAGCATCTCTATTATTTAGCAACTAACACATGAAACATATAGGGATAGTTCATAGCAACACATTACTCTATTTTATTAGGCATGAAGGAGTAAGGAAGAGGAAGGACAGTTCTACTCACTTTCATAAATGGTCTTTCTATTTCGATTGCACACATTTCTACTAAGCGTAGCTCCACCAGCGAGCCACGTTCTAATATCCATTCCGTCTAGCCAGCTAAGAGATACTACATCAGTCTCAATTCTCCTGATCTCCAACCCTAGTCATAGTCCAACATTCTGATCTCATCCAACAAGCTAACCCAAATGCCTCGTGCGGAGAGGGGCATTACATAATATACCACTCAGAAAAAGTTTCGTCCTCGAAACTTAAGGAAATAATCATTCTACTAATTCATTTAGTCACAACAAGTTACTCATTCAACTTCAATTCAATATTCATTTCAGCACACCCGGCCATCTCAAAATTATTATCTAATTGTACCACTTAACTCATCAATGATTCAATCCGTCATTCTATTTTCTAAAGTATTTGTACTTCTCATTAATTCACCCACATTTTTCTAGCATTGTTATCTTCGTCGCAGCCTACCACTTCGTTTGAATTCATACAATATCTTAGGCGTGCCTAAAATATATGCATTCAGCCAAAGTTCGTGCTAGTGCGATTCGATAAGCTACTCCTGAATGCTGGGCTTGATCTTCAGGTTGCTGCTGGTCCCTAGGAGTTGCTCCGCCTTGCTGATCGGCAGGTCCAGGAACAATGCCGCTGAAGAAGACGACATAGGAAACAATAAGGAAGGACTAGGATAGATCAAAGATGCAAGCATGTGATCAGGTCAAGATTACAGGGATTCAGAAGATACGAGCATAGATCAAGGACGAGTACTGATTGAGATATCTATTCGGTAAACCCTCACATATCTTGATTTACAAGACCTGCATGGGCCACCACTAAAACCATGTAATGCCCCAGAACCAGAATACTGGAGAGCGGAGGCGTATGTAGCCAGCTACGTATATTGAAGTGTAACCTACCTCGCTATACGGTCACGGCGGTCTAGATACATGAGGGTTTAACTACAAGCCAACAGTCTCCTATGGTCATGAACAAGCCTATTGTCTCAATCTCAAGCAAGCAATAATAGTTACAAGATGTCAGAGCACCGAATATATAATAGCAAGGCGTCCCATACATTACATATTGGATGATCCTGAAGCTAGTCGTACAAGGTGTCAAGACTAGCAAGAGTTCAGTCATACATGATCAACCCTAGGATCTGTCAATCATGTTACAGCCCGTAGGCAGACAGTAAATAAAGGTACAATACGAGCTAACACGTGCTCGCCGGCTAAATGCCTCAAAAGAATGATTTTTACAATAAAGTGGGAGGACAAAAAGAAACCCACTCGTTGCCAGGGTTATGCCTGGTGGTCACCATCTGGCTGGAAGACAGGTGGATCCTCTGGTGCTGCTCCGATATCTGGCCACACAAAACTAGCTGGGTCAGACCCCAGAAAGAGCAAGTGCCACAAAGGAGGCTTCACTTAGGAACTAAAACCAGCATATCATAATAGAATATTAAAGATAAATAATAAATAAAGAACTAATAATAATAGAGATAACAACAGTAAACTGAGTACGAAGAAACCATTCAAGTAGCCAAGTCACAACCTTTAAACCAAACAAGGACCGGGGTTGCAGCCCTTCACCTGAATAAAAACCCGTCTCAAATACTGTTGGTACAGTGAAGACAATAAACGAAGAGAGGACACAGAACTGCTTCGGGAGGCAGGTTACAACCCTTAAACCAAATAAGGACCGGGGTTGTAACCCTTCGTCTGAACAGAACTGGACCCCTGATCTTTATTGCTAAGGCCAGTATAAATAATCATGGTATTAAGGTAAGGTAAAACATGACGAACATGACATAGGATTAAAATAAGACAATAAACGAAGAGAGGACACAGAACTGCTCCGGGAGCCAGGTTACAACCCTTAAACCAAACAAGGACCGGAGTTGTAACCCTTTGCCTGAACAGAATTGGACCCCCGATCGTTATTGTTAAGGCAAGCATCAATAATCATGTCATGTCACAATCTTGTACAGAATCAGGATAAGACTAAGCTGGAATAAACTCCATCCAATCAATCACGGCCAATCAAGAGTACGGCTTGATACTTTTAACTAACTAGGGTTATCACATGCCTAGTTACTAGCAAGATGCAATGAGATTATCCCAACAGCCACAAGCCCTGCAGACCATCCGGTTATCCAGGTCGAATGTCCATTTATGAAGAATGCAACATGTGACTGTGTGCTGGAAATGTTCCCTACTCGTCGGTAGGCTACAAGTCTACTTGAGCGCCCAGATAACGAGATTTCCTGTAGCTGGGAAATCTCTTTATGACTACTGGATTATTCTAGTTATTAGCCTTAGTTGAATTCAGTAGGTACCCCTGACCGTGGTATTCAGGAGTCCATGTCCTAGACATGATGCAAGATAAGACTGGTTTATTTGTACAAGTACAATCGTCCACGGTATCAAGAGGAGGATTACTAGCATGTCGAGATAGCCGTCGCAACGGCGTTCCAGATTACATGTCATATTTACTTGTCAAGAGTGCGCCACGACGGGCCACTATCATGTTCTATCCTTACATTATCATGAATAAGAGAAACTTGCATAAAATAGCTAATAACATATTCTTGAAGCCAAGGAAAAGATCTACAACTTTCATGTCGAAAGTTGGGAGAACTTCGGGCCACAATTCAGCCAAATAGGACTTAAACAGCCAAAAACAGCCAAAATAGGCCCTATGCGGCATCTGCGGCACTATTCATTCATGCGGCTGCGATACTATTCATGCGGCACTATTCATCCATGCGGCTGTGGTACTATTCATCCATGCAGCTGCGACACTATTCATCTCATACGGCTGTGGTACTATTCATCCATGCGGCTGTGGTACTATTCATGTGGCATTATTCATATGCAGTTGCGGTACTATTCATACGGTACTATTCATCCATGCGGCTGCGGTACTATTTATGCGATACTATTCATCCATACGGCTGCGGCACTATTCATACGGCTACGGTACTATTCATGCGGCACTATTCATCCATGCGGATGCAGTACTATTCATGCGGCATTATTCATCCATGCGGCTGCGGCACTATTCATGCGGCTGCGGTACTATTAATGCGATACTATTCATCCATGCGGCTGCGGTACTATTTATCCATGCGGCTGTGGTACTATTCAACACCCCACAAGTCTGAAATCAGACCTGCATTGGCCACCACTAAAACCTTGTCATGCCCCAGAACCAGAATACTGGAGAGCGGGGGAATGACTCAGCCAGCTACGTATTACGGGTAGATGAATACCGTATAATACGATCAATGCAGTCTAAAAGACAAGGGGGTGCATACTACATGAAAGTCTCGCTATGGTCACTTCACATCTATTGTCTCAATCATTCAAACAAGAAGCAATAACAGAGAACATTTAAGATAAAGCTATAAGACTTCCCAAACGCTTAGTCAAATGTTCTTGAGATCTGGCTTTACAAAACATAGCCAGATGATATAGCAACATATACACAATTGTTATCAGCTGCAGTCTGACTTAATTATAATTATGCAAAAGTAGGTACAAGACAATCCGACTAACATGTCGGTGCCAAACGGCAAAGTATAAAGTAGATAACAAAACGGGCGGGGAAGTAAGAAACCCACTTGAGTCCTCCTGCGATCATCCCTCTAGTGTTGACCATCTTGGAGGTAAAAGTAAGCTGGATCCTCGGGGACCGGCTCTAAATCTGGCCATGCAAAACCAGAGAGGTTAGACCTCTAATAGCAAGTACCGCAAGGGAGCACGATATGAGGAATGAAGCCAGTAATAAGAGAATATGATAATAGATCTCTGCTATCTACTAGGACTCACACAACATCACGACACTTCGAACCAACCTCCCAACCATACAAGGACAGAAGTTGGCCCGTCATGTCCTGACATTCTGATCATCTCAGTTAAGTAACAGAGTAGGTACAGTGCACAAACAAATCAATTTAAACGGCCAGGCAACTACTACGGCTTGTTATTGTGAGTCCCAAGTTATCTTGGAATTATGCAATAAAGGATTTCTCAGTTCTTACTATGCGCAAGCAAGGCTAGTTTACCCAATCAATTAATTGCGCCAATCATGAATTAGGCGAGTCCCAGCGGGACGCCCGTCAGTAATATACAATATTCAATAGATAATATAACCAGATACCGCTCCCTGCCCGTGTGGCAGATTTGCAGTATCTGTAGGGACCAACCGGCCTGTCGGGCACTACTAGTCCCAAGAAGGCTGCCATGTAAGAACTCGGGAATCCATTCTTTCCATGCAATCATTATTTATTTAACTTAATAGTCTCTACGTTGAGTGAAGTACCATGCCGTGGATCATGGTCATTCAGAATGTGTACTTTCGTACGGGATACGATATGCGCAACTCTACAATGATACCAGTGCGGTCAGGTTGTAGGTCTTACATAGCGTAATACAACAATCAAAACTAACCACAGAATAATCATGCCTTGACCATAAAGTACATATGCTTCTTTGGTAAGATAAATAAATAATAAATGAATTGAAGCCTGCATGTGCCTGTATACCAAGATTCGGGATTAGTCAGTCGATTTTAATAGTTCATAATTAATATAAATGTGTCTCATTTATTCAATTCAAAAAGACGACTAGCCAGTCTCTTAGTTCCAACTAGGAACGCATGATCAATTATTAGTCCAGGTCACAATCATTATCAATGGTGACAAGGCATGAAAGTCAACTAATATTCAGTGGGGTCGAGTCTACAACTCCCAGGGTTTAATTTCAGTCAATCGGGGTATCTATAACTCAATTCACGACACATGGTGCATCCCACGTAATAATCTATATTTAACAGAAATATTAGCATATCATGATTATATCAAGTTTATGCCAAAAGGCGTAAGGATATAAAATGGACGTTAAATATCTAATAAAATATCAATATACACAGGCTGCGCTCAAGTCAGGCTACGCTCAAGCCAGGCTACGCTCAGGTGAAGCTACGCTCAAGTCAGCGTACGCTCAGGTCAAGCTACGCTCAAGTCAGCGTACGCTCAGGTCAAGCTACGCTCAAGTCAGCGTACGCTCAGGTCAAGCTACGCTCAAGTCAGCGTACGCTCTCAGGTCAAGTTATGCTCAAGTCAGCGTACGCTCAGGTCAAGCTACGCTCAAGTCAGCGTACGCTCAGGTCAAGCTACGCTCAAGTCAGCGTACGCTCCTTACCATCCAAGCCAGCGTACGCAAGTCATACACTTCCAAAAGGCAGCGTATGAACTCCATACGACTCCTTACCATCCAAGCCAGCGTACGCAAGTCATACGCTTCCAAAAGGCAGCGTATGAGTCAGAATGCGCTGTACTAAAGAGCGCGCACAGCTTAGTGGCACTAGCTAAAAAGCTCGTGTCCACTGCTCACTGTCTTCTCCAATCAGCAAGAACTCCATGGTTTGAACCCAAAGCTTCAAAATCCATAACTTGGTCAATATAAGTCCAAATCCAACTTTACAAAGGTCAAAATTGGGTAGAATAAAATTCTCTACAACATGAAACCATCAAAACTTGAAAACAAAGAAGTTTGATAGATCAAAACAACCAAAATCTAAAATAACTAATTTTTAGATCTACTAAAAATAAAACTTCAAAACAAAAATGCCAAGTTCTAAACTCTCTAGAATCACAAGGAAAAGAGAATAGAACCATAAAATGGGTCCTCATGAAGAAGCAAGATGTACTTGCCTATGGGTTTGGTAGGTGGAGAGAGTAATGAGAAAGAAGAAGAAGAAGAGTAATGGTGAAGGAGAGTAATGAAGAGAGAGAAAGAGTTGGGGGCTTTAAATGGGAGGGGTAGTGGTAGGTGGGTTCGGTTCATGATGAACCACCATAACCCAAAAATAAACCAACCTAGGCCAAACCTAAAGTAAGCTAAAGCAGAGAATAAAAGCAGAAAGTAAAATACAGAAAATTAATTGCAAAAATTAATTAACATGAATTTAAAGAGATTTAAATACAAAACAATATATGATAAGTATTAAATAATTACATTTAAGCAGTACATGTATTAAAATACGTATACTGGGAACGGGGAGTGACATCTCTACCCTCCTTAGAAAAATTTCGTCCTCGAAATTTCAAATCCAAGCAGGATAGGAATATCAAGGCCAAACTAGTACAAGCAATTTAAGCAAGCAATTATTTTACAATGTCCATAGCAAGTAACATATCTATATTTATCAATCTGCGATATCAAGTAATTTCTACTCATAGGGCGACTAGCATACGGAGTTAAGACAATCAAGGTACACGAGAAGAAATATACCTTGTGAGTCAAACAGATGTGGATACCGTGATCGGATATCATCCTCACGTTCCCACGTTGACTCTCCTAAAGAGTGATGACCCCAAGCAACCCGGACAAGACTAATTGTTCGGTTCTTGAGTATCTTCTCTCTTCGGTCCAAGATGGACACAGGCTGCTCCTCGTAAGACAAGTTGGTACCAACAACCAACTCAGAATGATCAAGGATATGGCTTGGGTCCGATACATACCTTCGTAACTGAGATACATGAAACACGTCATGTACCTCTCGTAATGAAAGTGGAAGGGACAAACGATAAGCAACATCGCCTACCCTATCAAGGATAACGAATGGTCCTACGTATCGCGGACTCAACTTCCCGCGAACGCCAAATCTAATGACCCCACGGGTAGGTGAGATCCGTAAGAATACGTGGTCTCCAACAGAAAACTCTAGCGGCCTACGATGCTGGTTCGCCCAATGACGATGCCGATCCTGCGCAACTCGAAGTCGCTCCCTAATTCCCTTAATTACTTCAACTGTCTGGACAATCATTTCTGGGCCTAGCATCTTCCTCTCCCCGATATCATCCCATGCTAGTGGCGACCTACACTTCTTACCATATAGTACTTCAAATGGCGCCATCTGGATACTGGCTTGATAACTGTTGTTATATGAAAACTCAACTAAGTGCAGGTGGCCCTCCCAAGATCCTCCAAAATCTAGGGTACAAGCTCGCAACATATCTTCCAAAGTCTGAATTGTCCTTTCCGATTGGCCGTCCGTCTGTGGATGGTAAGCCGTACTAAATTTTAACTTGGTACCCAGACTATGATGTAAGCTCTTCCAGAAATGTGACGTGAAACGGGTATCTCTGTCTGACACAATACTGACAGGGACTCCATGCTGCCTGACTATCTGCTGCATGTATAATTCCGTTAACTTTTCTGTAGATTGCCCTACTCTGAAAGGAAGAAAGTGTGCTACCTTTGTTAGCCGGTCCACTATCACCCAAATAGCATCTTTACCACTTGGTGATCTTGGTAAACCGGTCACAAAGTCCATTGTGATGTGTTCCCACTTCCATTCCGGGATAGGAAGCGGTTGTAATAATCCAGCTGGCCTCTACTGTTCTGCCTTTACTTGCTGACATATCAAGCAACGGGAAACAAACCTAGCTATCTCCATCTTCATCCCATTCCACCAGAAGTGCTGCTTGATATCTTGGTACATCTTGGTCCCTCCAGGATGTATAGAATACTGAGAACTGTGAGCTTCTGTCATAACTTCCTATCTAATATCTCTACTAGGCACGCATAAGCGCGATCCAAACCTAAGGGTACCATCTTCATGAATTTGCATCTCCTTTCTGAGTCCTGACTCATATTCTGCCCTAAGCTTCTGAATCCTTGGGTCCTGTGCCTGGGCTGCCTTGATCCTGCCTACCAAGTTAGATTGAACTTGTAGACTCGCCAGAATTCCTATATCGTTAGGAAGTATAACTTCGATGCCCATCTCCTGAAGGTCTTCTAAGATGTGCTTCTGCGTTGTCAACATAAATGTGCCGTCTCTTCTGCTGAGAGCGTCTGCTACCACATTAGCCTTGCCTGGATGATACTGAAGCTCCACATCATAATCCTTGATCAGCTCTAACCATCTTCTCTGCCTCATGTTCAACTCCTTCTGAGTAAAGATGTACTTCAGACTTTTATGGTCTGTGTACATGTCCACTCGGTCACCATATAAATAATACCTCCATAACTTCAAAGCAAATACTACTGCCGCCAACTCCAAATCATGAGTTGGATAATTCTTCTCGTGGTCTCGAAGTTGTCTAGATGCATACGCTATCACCTTCCCATGTTGCATAAGGACACATCCAAGTCCTTTACCTGACGCATCACAATATACCGTAAAACCTCCGGGCCCAACTGGCAATATAAGGATAGGTGCTGATATCAACTTCTGCTTCAGATTCTCAAATAATGCCTGGCATTCTGCCGACCAGATGAATGGTACATCCTTCCGTGTCAAGCGGGTCATGGGTGCTGAAAGCCTCGCAAAATCTGATACAAACCTTCTGTAATATCCTGCCAATCCCAAGAAACTCTGTACATCAGCTACGATCTTGGGTACTGGCCAACTCTCTACTGCTTCTACCTTCTTGGGATCCACTGCTACTCCAGCTCCTGATATGATATGACCCAAAAATGAAATATGATCCGACCAAAACTCACACTTGCTGAGGCTTGGCATACAACTGGTTCTCTCTCAGAACCTGTAACACTTTCCTGAGGTGGTCTTCATGCTCCTCTTCACTAGCAGAGTATACAAGAATGTCGTCAAGAAACACCACGATAAACTGATCTAAGTATGGCATAAAGATGCGGTTCATCAAATCTATGAATATAGCTGGAGCATTGGTCAAACCAAACGGCATTACTAAGAATTCATAATGTCCATACTTTGACCTGAATGCTGTCTTGGGAATGTCTTTCTTTCGAACCCTAACTTGATGGTACCCCGAACGAAGATCTATCTTGGAGAAAACTCTAGCCCTGCTCAACTGATCAAACAAGTCGTCGATCCTTGGCAGTGGGTACTTGTTCTTTACAGTCGCCGCGTTAAGCTTCCTGTAATCGATGCATAATCTGGATGATCCATCCTTCTTCCCCACAAGTACCACTGGTGCTGCCCATGGTGATATGCTAGCTTGGATAAACTTCTTCTCCTTCAATTCCTCTATGTGCTGATACACCTTGGCCTGTTCCGAATCCGCCATTCTGTAAACTCGATCTGATATTGGTTTAGTTCCAGGTGCCAATTCTATTCTGAACTCAATATCTCTAACCGGTGGTAGATCTGGAAGTTCTTCGGAAAATACGTCTAGAAATTCTTCAACTACCTTCGGAACTTGAACTTCTTCCATTGCTGTTACTACTCCCTGCTCTTGCTGAGTTGCCTCTGACCTGACTAAGGTGAACCTCTTCATGCCTGGAATATCAAAAGATACACTCCCACTACGATAACCTATTGTCGCATGACTGTCTTTCAGCCAGTCCATGCCTAAGATAACGTCGAAATTTCCAACAGGAAATTCTATCAACCGGGCGGGTAAGGAATGCCCGCAAACTACAACACTACACGCTAGAATAACTCTACTAACTCCTACGAGCCCATTGCCAGTGAGTATATTCAACCTCCCTGGCAATGTCTCGAACTCCATTCCTAGCCGTGTCGCAAATTATGCAGATATAAATGAGTGTGATGCTCCCGAATCAAACAATGCTACTGCGGGATATGAGGCGACGAGAATGTTACCTACCATAACATCTTCCGATGCTAATGCCTCCTCCAAGGACAGAGTTAATGCCTGCCCTCGACCTCCTTGCTGGTTTCCATTTTGCGGCCTAGCCTGGTGCTGCTGCTGGCCCCTTCCTTGATGATGCTGGGGTGGTCTATGCTGGTGTTGCTGTATCGGCGGTCCCTGCTGCCGAAACATCTGAGCCTGTGGCATTAACGGACGCTGGGCCAAAAGTCTCACTGCTACTGCTGGCCCTCGATACTGTCCTGCCCCTGGTGCTGGTAGAGCAGGAAACTGTTGCCCTGGTCCTCCTGACCTCGAATTCATGGGACATGTGGTAACCCGATGATCTGGATTTCCACATATCAAACACAGTCCATTTAATGCCCCACACATCTCTAGTGTGCCCTATCTTCCCACAATAAGTACAGCCCGGGGGGTTGTTGGTTCTTCTTCTGTTGCTGCTACTACCTGGGTGGTGGTGCTGGCCCTTGCATTGCCACATCGTGAATGCGAATGCCAAAGGATGGTGCTGTTATTCGGGGCGCTGCTCCCCCTCCTCCTTCAATATGACTGTGAGATCTTTTCTGACCTCCAGTCCTAACTGTGATCCTCTGAATGGTGTTCTCATGCCTTCGGGTTGCCGTCAATATCTCATCAAAAGTCTGGTAATTGTGCCCCTCTATCAATTGCAAGAGCTCAAGATGAAACCCTTGTTGGAACCTCATCGCCCTCTGGCGTTCTGTCGCTACCATCTCTGGGGCAAACCTACTCAATCTGCAGAACTCCGCTGCATAAGCATCTACCGTCTTGCCGGCCTGCTTGAGGTTGATAAACTTCTGTTGTAGCTCAAACTGCGCCACAACTCCATAGTACTTCGTCTTGAATCTTGCTGTGAAATCGTCCCAAGCAACGGGACGTCTGATACCTACTTCCTCTGATTCCCACCAATCACGTGCGAGATCCTGAAGTAACAACTTCACCTGATCCACACGTTCTTCTGTCGGCACCTTAGCTGCTGTCAGGATAGCCTCAATATCCTTAAGCCATGCATCTGCTGAAATAGCATCCTCCGTTCCTTCAAAATGACGGGGGTTGAACTTGCAAAATCTGGTTGATGCTCCAGAATCCGGCCTTGCCCCTCTTTTCAAAGCTGTCTACAACCCTTGGTTGAGTAGTACGTTCTGCTCTTGCAACTGAGCGTGCATGCGCTGCTGGACAAACATCTGGTGTTGCTGAGTGGCCATCATCCCTCTCATGATCTCCAGAAGAGCCGGTATATCTACTTCCACAGGGGTAGGTAGAACTGTTGGTGGTGGTGGAACATCCGGATACTGCGGTCCAGCTGCTGCTTCCACTATTACTTCTTCCTGGGTAGTCTCCTGAGTTAGTACTGGCCCTTGTTGCTGACCATCCTGGTCAGGTTGTCCATGTTGCTGTCCATGTTGTTGTTGTCCAGTCCTGACAGATGCGGACGAGGTGCCCCTAAGAAAAGGGACAAGAGAACAATCAAACGACCGGACATGAAGGATCAATAAAGTCAAAGGATACTGGAATGTCAAGCTAGAGTTGAGAGTAACAAATCATGAGATCAAGGGAAAACATGTGTGATTGAGACATCCTATTAAACACCCCACAAGTCTAAAATCAGACCTGCATGGGCCACCACTAAAACCTTGTCACGCCCCAGAACCAGAATACTGGAGAGCAGGGGAATGACTTAGCCAGCTACGTATTACGGGTAGATGAATACCGTATAATACGATCAATGTTGTCTAAAAGACAAGGGGGTGCATACTACATGAAAGTCTCGCTATGGTCACTTCACATCTATTGTCTCAATCATTCAAACAAGAAGCAATAACAGAGAACATTTAAGATAAAGCTATAAGGCGTCCCAAACGCTTAGTCAAATGTTCTTGAGATCTGGCTTTACAAAACATAGTCAGATGATATAGCAACATATACACAATTGTTATCAGCTGCAGTCTGACTTAATTACAATTATGCAAAAGTAGATACAAGACAATCCGACTAACATGTCGGTGCCAAACGGCAAAGTATAAAGTAGATAACAAAACGGGCGAGGAAGTAAGAAACCCACTCGAGTCCTCCTGCAATCATCCCTCTAGTGTTGACCATCTTGGAGGTAGAAGTAAGCTGGATCCTCGGGGACCGGCTCTAAATCTGGCCATGCAAAACCAGAGAGGTTAGACCTCTAATAGCAAGTACCGCAAGGGAGCACGATATGAGGAATGAAGCCAGTAATAAGAGAATATGATAATAGATCTATGCTATCTACTAGGACTCACACAACATCACGACATTTCGAACCAACCTCCCAACCAAACAAGGACAGAAGTTGGCCCGTCATGTCCTGACATTCTGATCATCTCAGTTAAGTAACAGAGTAGGTACAGTGCACAAACAAATCAATTTAAACGGCCAGGCAACTACTACGGCTTGTTATTGAGTCCCAAGTTATCTTGGAATTATGCAATAAAGGATTTCTCAGTTCTTACTATGCGCAAGCAAGGCTAGTTTACCCAATCAATCAATTGCGCCAATCATGAATTAGACGAGTCCCAGCGGGACGCCTGTCATTAATATACAATATTCAATAGATAATATAACCAGATACCGCTCCCTTCTCGTGTGGCAGATTTGCAGTATCTGTGGGGACCAACCGGCCTGGGGCACTACTAGTCCCAAGAGGGCTGCCATGTAAGAACTCGGGAATCCATTCTCTCCATGCAATCATTATTTTATTTAACTTAATAGTCTCTACGTTGAGTGAAGTACCATGCCGTGGATCATGGTCATTCAGAATAAGTACTTTCGTACAGGATACGATATGCGCAACTCTACAATGATACCAGTGCAGTCAGGTTGTAGGTCTTACATAGCGTAATACAACAATCAAAACTAACCACGGAGTAATCATGCCTTGACCATAAAGTACACATGCTTCTTTGGTAAGATAAATAAATAATAAATAAATTGAAGCCTTGTGCCTGTATACCAAGATTCGGGATTAGTCAGTCGATTTCAATAGTTCATAATTAATATGAATGTGTCTCATTTATTCAATTCAAAAAGATGCTAGCCAGTCTCTTAGTTCCAACTAGGAACGCATGATCAATTATTAGTCCAGGTCAACATTATCAATGGTGACAAGGCATAAAAGTCAACTAATATTCAGTGGGGTCGAGTCTACAACTCTCAGGGTTTAATTCCAGTCAATCGGGGTATCTATAACTCAATTCACGACACATGGTGCATCCCACGTAACAATCTATATTTAACAGAAATATTAGCATATCATGATTATATCAAGTTTATGCCAAAAGGCGTAAGGATATAAAATGGACGTTAAATATCTAATAATATCAATATACACAGGCTGCGCTCAAGTCAGGCTACGCTCAAGCCAGGCTACGCTCAGGTCAAGCTACGCTCAAGTAAGCGTACGCTCAGGTCAAGCTACGTTCAAGTCAGCGTACGCTCAGGTCAAGCTACGCTCAAGTCAGCGTACGCTCAGGTCAAGCTACGCTCAAGTCAGCGTACGCTCAGGTCAAGCTACGCTCAAGTCAGCGTACACTCAGGTCAAGCTACGCTCAAGTCAGCGACGCTCCTTACTATCCAAGCCAGCGTACGCAAGTCATACACTTCCAAAAGGCAGCGTATGAACTCCATACGACTCCTTACCATCCAAGCCAGCGTACGCAAGTCATACGCTTCCAAAAGGCAGCGTATGAACTCCATACGACTCCTTACCATCCAAGCCAGCGTACGCAAGTCATACGCTTCCAAAAGGCAGCGTATGAACTCCATACGACTCCTTACCATCCAAGCCAGCGTACGCAAGTCATACGCTTCCAAAAGGCAGCGTATGAACTCCATACGACTCCTTACCATCCAAGCCAGCATACGCAAGTCATACGCTTCCAAAAGGCAGCGTATGAACTCCATACGACTCCTTACCATCCAAGCCAGCGTACGCAAGTCGTACGCTTCCAAAAGACAGCGTATGAATCAGACTGTGCTGCGCTAAAGAGCGCACACAGCTCAGTGGCGCTAGCTAAAAAGCTCGTGCCCACTGCTCACTGTCTTCTCCAATCAGCAAGAACTCCATGGTTTGAACCCAAAGCTTCAAAATCCATAACTTGGTCAATATAAGTCCAAATCCAACTTTGCAAAGGTCAAAATTGGGTAGAATAAAATTCTCTACAACATGGAACCATCAAAACTTAAAAACAAAGAAGTTTGATAGATCAAAACCACCAAAATCCGAAAATAACTAATTTCTAGATCTACTAAAAATAAAACTTCAAAACAAAAAATGCCAAGTTCTAAACTCTCTTAGAATCACAAGGAAAAGAGAATGGAACCATAAAAATGGGTCCTTATGAAGAAGCAAGATGTACTTGCCTATGGGTTTGGTAGGTGGAGAGAGTAATGAGAAAGAAGAAGAAGAGTAATGGTGAAGGAGAGTAATGAAGAGAGAGAAAGAGTTAGGGGCTTTAAATGGGAGGGGTGGTGGTAGGTGGGTTCGGTTCATGATGAACCACCATAACCCGAAAATAAACCAACCTAGGCCAAACCTAAAGTAAGCTAAAGCAGAGAAAAAAGCAGAAAGTAAAATACAGAAAATTAATTGTATTAAATTAATTAACATGAATTTAAAGAGATTTAAATATAAAACAATACATGATAAGTATTAAATAAATACATTTAAGCAGTACATGTATTAAAAATACGTATACTGGGAACGGAGAGTGACATAACTTGATAGTCTTGTTCTTGAGTGTCTTCTTCTTCGGTCCAATTTAGACACGGGCCTCTCCTCATACGAAAGGTTGGTACCAACAACCAATTTCGAATGATCCAGGATGTAGCTCGGGTCCGGGATATACCATCGTAGCTGGGATACATGGAATACGTCATGCACCTCACGTAGCGATGGTAGAAGAGCGAGACGATAGGATACATCTTCTACTCGCTCCAGAATGTCAAATGGCCCTATATACCTAGGACTAAGCTTTTTCCGCATGCCGAAACGAATGACGCTACGGTTAGACGAAATTCTCAGGAATACATGGTCGTCGAGAGAAAACTCAAGAGGGCGCCGATGAGAATCGGCCCAATGACGCTAGCAATTTTGGAGAACTCGAAGATGATCTCTGACTCTCCTGAACACCTCAACGGTCTGAGCAATCATTTCTGGACCGAGCATCTGCCTCTCTCTGATATCGTCCCATGCTAGCGGGGATCGGCACTTCCTACCATACAGTACCTCGAACGGTACCATCTGGATACTAGCTTGGAAACTGTTGTTGTATGAGATCTCTACCAGGTGAAGGTGATCTTTCCACGAACCACCGAAGTCGAGTGTACAAGATCTTAACATGTCTTCCAAGGTTTGTATGGTATGTTCTGACTGACCATCCGTCTGTGGGTGATACGCTGAGCTGAAATGGAGGCGAGTCCCCAAACTCTCTTACAGGCTACGCCAAAAGTGCGACGTAAATCTAGAATCTCTGTCCGAGGTAATACTGACTGGTACACCGTGCAATCTGATAATCTGCCGGAGATACATCTCCGCTAGCTGAGCCGTCGACTGACCAACTCTGAACGGAAGAAAGTGAGCCACCTTCGTGAGCCTGTCTATGACAACCCAAATAGCGTCTCTGCCAGCCAGGGATCTAGGCAATCCAGTCACAAAATCCATGGTTATATGCTCCCATTTCTATTCTGGAATTGGTAATAGTTGAAGTAGTCTAGCTGGTCTCTGATGTTCAGCCTTAACTTGTTGGCAGACTAAACAACGAAAGACAAACCGGGCTATCTCCCTCTTTATACCATTCCACCAAAAGTGATGGCGGATATCACGGTACATCTTCGTGCCACCGGGATGAATGGAATACTGCGAACTGTGGGCCTCTGCCATGATCTCCTGTCTGATATCTCTACTGGATACACAAAGACGCTTCCCATGTCGAAGTGTACCGTCTTTATGGATACATAATTCTGGTCTTCGTCCTGTCTCACACTCTGCTCTGAGTCGCTGAAGCTTGGAATCTGCTGACTGCGCCATCCGGATCCTCTCGACTATAGTGGACTGAACTTGTATGCTGGCCATCAATGCCACACTGGAAGGAAGGACAACTTCTATTCCCATCTTCTGAAGATCGGCAAATAACTCCGACTGTCCTGTGAGAAAAAAACTCCAGCTCTCCTGCTCAATGCATCTGCAACAACGTTGGCCTTCCCAGGATGATACTGCAAGTTGATGTCATAATCCACAAGCAGCTCTAGCCATCTCCTCTAACGCATGTTGAGATCCTTCTGGGTGAACACATACTTGAGACTCTTATGGTCGGTAAAAATCTCTACCCTATCTCCATACAAGTAGTGCCTCCAAAGCTTAAGTGCAAACACTACTGCTGCCAGCTCCAAGTCATGGGTTGGATAATTTCTCTCATGATCACGAAGTTGTCGTGATGCATAAGCTATTACCTTCCCATGCTGTATCAGAACACATCCTAAACCTCTGCCCGAAGCATCACAATACACTGAGAATCCTCCGATTCCATCTGGAAGCGTGAGAATAGGAGTCGTCATTAAGCTTCGCTTCAATCTCTCAAATGAACTCTGACACTCTCCTGTCCAAGCAAACTGCACATCTTGCGAGTCAATTGGGTCAATGGCGCTGAAATTTGAGCAAAGTCTGAAATAAATCGCCGGTAGTTGCCGGCCAAGCCAAGAAAACTGTGAATTTCTGCCACTGTGCTAGGTACCGGCCACGTTTTAACGGCCACGATCTTCTGGGGATCCACTTCAACTCATCCTCGGGTGATGATATGACCCAAGTACGAAATGCGATCGAGCCAGAACTCGTATTTACTGAACTTGGCATACAATTGGTGCTCTCTAAGAATCTGAAGAACCACACGGAGATGCTGCTCATGCTCCGCCTCACTCTTGTTGTAGACTACGATGTCGTCTAGGAACACGATTACGAACTGTTTAAAAAAGGCATAAAGATACGATTCATGAGGTCCATGAATACTGCCGACGAATTGGTTGCTCCAAATGGCATCACAAGGAACTCCCAATGCCTATATCTCGATCTAAAAGCTATCTTCGAGATGTCCTACTCTCTGACTCTGATCTGATGGTATCCTGAACGCAAGTCGATCTTCAAGAATACAGCTGCCCCTTGAGTTGATCAAACAAGTCATCTATCCTCGGAAGAGGGTATCTGTTCTTGATTGTCACCAAGTTCAAGATACGATAATCTACACATAATCTGGACGTACCAGCCTTCTTTTTCACAAGAAGCATCGGGGATCCCCAAGGCGATCCACTAGCACGAATGAATCCCTTGGTTCTGAGTTCTTCAATCATCTTGTACAATATCTCTAGCTCTGACGGCGCCATCCTGTAGACTCTCTGATACTGAGGCTGTCCCGGGAATCAAGTAGATGGTAAACTCGATCTCTCGCTCTGGCGGTATTCCTGGAAGCTCTTCTGGGAAAATATTTGGAAACTCTTCGACTATACGAGGTAACTGTACTACTGCTACTGCCATCCGCAACACTGGAGGAGAAGGTTCAACTTTGCCTCTGGAGAACGAAAACTTCGGCTCGCCTGGAATGCTAAAAATAACCCTGCTATTGTGGCAGTCTATCCTAGCATACTGGTCCCTCAACCAATCTATCCCTAAGACCACATCATAATCGGCCATCGGGAACTCTATCAATCTAGCGGAATTCTCTACTGCTAACAACGATCAGACACGAGAAAAATACTCTATCTACTTCCACAAGTCCGTTACCAGTAAGTATATTGAGCCTTACTGATAATGACTCGAGCTCCAGTCCTACACGTGTCACGAATCGTACAAACATAAATGAATGCGATACACCAGAGTCAAATAATACTGAAGCTGGAAAGGTATTGACGAGAATAGTACCTGCCACTACCTCTCCTGGTGCTAATCCTCCTTCTTCCATGGTCAAGGCCAGCACTTGACCATGTCTCTAGGTGCGGGTCCCCTCTGCTGAAAATTCCTGCCTGCTCTGGATCAGTGTTTGGGCTTGGGAATACTGCTGCGGTCTCTGCTGCTGGAATACCTGGGCCTGCGTCGGCAACGGCCTCAGAAACGGGTACTGCAGCTGCTGCTGCTGGACTGGTGTTGGTCCTCTAACTGAAGGACTAGAGAAGGCCGATGAACTCCCCCTTTTCGGGCAGTTCCCAACCCTGTGGTCCGGGGCACCACAAACCAAGCACAAACCCTGTACTCTGTGACACTCTTGTACCACATGCCCTGGCTTCCCGCAATGTGAACATCCCACTGCGAAAGTCTGCTTCTGCTTCTGCTGAGGGTGCGTCAGGGTGGAATGCTGAACCGACGTCACTGAGGCCGCCCGCCTCGGAGCTCCAATGGTCAAAGCCCTTGCTGCCGGGGCTGGTGCTGATGACTGATTCATCTGGCCGTGAGATCGCATCCGACCTCCGGTCCTATCTATGATCCTCGGGAGGTATACTCATGCCTCTGGGCTGCTCTCAATACTGCATCAAAAGTCTGATGCTCAAACTGCTCTACCGCCAATAAAATCTCTAGGTAGAGCCCCTGCTGGAACTGTTGGGCTCTATCGAACTCGGTCGCCACCAAGGTGGAAGCAAACTGACTAAGCCTGGAGAACTCGACCGCATATCCATCGACCGTCATGTCCATCTGCTTCAGATTGGTGAACCTCGTTTGTTGATCATACCGAGCTACAGCATCGAAGTACTTGGTCTGGAATCCTTCCCTGAATACTGCCCAGGAAATAGGGGCCACTAATCTAACGGCGTGCGCCGTCCACCAGCTGCGGGCAAGATCCAATAACTGCAGGCGCACCACGGCCACCTTCTCTTTCTCTGAAGTCCTGACTGCTTCTAAAATCACCTATGTGTCCTGAAGCCATGCATCTGCAGCGATCGCATCTTCACTGCCATCGAAGCAGGGAGGGTTCAAGCGCTTGAAGCTGTTGGTCGCGCTATTACCCTGATGACCTCCTCTGGCCAAAGCAACTGCCACCGCCTGGTGTAAGGCATCTCCTCGACGATCCTGGGAGGCTAATAGTGACCTGATGAGATCCAGCAAAGTGCCATCATCAGGCTCTGCAGGCTGGACGGGCTGAACTGGTGGCTCTCCTCCAGTAGGCATGACTCTGAAGGCTACTCCTGAATGCTGGACTTGATCTCCAGGTTGCTGCTGGTCCGCAGGAGGTACTCCGCCTTGCTGATCGGCAGGTCCAAGAACAATGTCGTTGAAGAAGACGACATAGGGAACAATAAGGAAGGACCAGGATAGATCAAAGATGCAAGCATGTGATCAGGTCAAGATTACAGGGATTCAAAAGATACGAGCAAAGATCAAGGGCGAGTACTGATTGAGACATCTATTCGATAAACCCTCACATATCTTGATTTACAAGACCTGCATGGGCCACCACTAAAACCATGTAACGCCCCAGAACCAGAATACTGAGAGAGGGGGCGTATATAGCCAGCTACGTATATTGAAGGGCAGCCCACCTCGCTATACGGTCACGGCTGTCTAGATATATGAGGGTTTAACTACAAGCCAACAGTCTCCTATGGTCATAAACAAGCCTATTGTCTCAATCTCAAGCAAGCAATAATAGTTACAAGATGTCAGAGCACCAAATATATAATAGCAAGGCGTCCCATACATTACATATTGGACGATCATCAAGCTAGTCGTACAAGGTGTCAAGACTAGCAAGTGTTCAGTCATACATGATCAACCTAGGATCTGTCAATCATGTTACAACCCGTAGGCAGACAGTAAATAAAGGTGCAATACGAGCTAACACGTGCTAGTCGGCTAAACGCCTCAAAAGAATAATTTTTACAATAAAGTGGGAGGACAAAAAGAAACCCACTCGTTGCCAGGGTTACGCCTGGTGGTCACCATCTGGCTGGAAGACAGGTGGATCCTCTGGTGCTGCTCCGATATCTGGCCACACAAACCTGCTGGTTCAAAACCCAGAAAGAGCAAGTACCACAAAGGAGGCTTTACTTAGGAACTAAAACAAGCATATCATAATAGAATATTAAAGATAAATAATAAATAAAGAACTGATAATAATAGAGATAACAACAGTAAACTGAGTACGAAGAAACCATTCAAGTAGCCAGGTCACAACCCTTAAACCAAACAAGGACCGGGGTTGCAGCCCTTCACCTGAATAGAAACCCGTCTCAAATACTGTTGGTACAGTAAAGACAATAAACGAAAAGAGGATACAGAACTGCTCCTAGAGCCAGGTTACAACCCTTAAAAAACAAGGACCGGGGTTGTAACCCTTCGCCTGAACAGAACTGGACCCTGATCTTTATTGCTAAGGCCAGTATAAATAATCATGGTATTAAGGTAAGATAAAATATGACGAACATGATATAGGGTTGAAATAAGACAATAAACAAAGAGAGGACACAGAACTGCTCCGGGAGCCAGGTTACAACCCTTAAACCAAACAAGGATCGCGGTTGTAACCCTTCGTCTGAACAGAACTGGACCCCCGATCGTTATTGTTAAGGCAAGCATCAATAATCATGTCATGTCACAATCTTGCACAGAATCAGGATAAAACTAAGCTGGAATAAATTTCATCCAATCAATCACGGCCAATCAAGAGTACGGCTTGATACTTTTAACTAACTAGGGTTATCACAGGCCTAGTTACTAGCAAGATGCAATGAGATTATCCCAACAGCCACAAGCCCTGCAGACCATCCGGTTATCCAGGTCGAATGTCCATTATGAAGAATGCAACACATGACTGTGTGCTGGAAATGTTCCCTACTCGTCGGTAGGCTACAAGTCCACTTGAGCGCCCAGATAACGGGATTGCCTGTAGCTAAAAAATATCTTCATGACTACTGGATTATTTTAGTTGTTAGCCTTAGTTGAATTCAGTAGGTACCCCTGACCGTGGTATTCAGGGGTCCCTGTCCTAGACATGATGCAAGATAAGACTGGTTATTTGTACAAGCACAATCGTCCACGGTATCAAGAGGAGGATTACTAGCATGTCGAGATAGCCGTCGCAACGGCGTTCCAGATTGCATGTCATGTTTACTTGTCAAGAGTGCGCCACGATGGGCCACTATCATGTTCTATCCTTACATTATCATGAATGAGAGAAACTTGCATAAAATAGCAAATAACATATTCTTGAAGCCAAGAAAAAGATCTACAACTTTCATGTCGGAAGTTGAAGGAAATTCGGGCCACAATTCAGCCAAATAGGACTTAAAACAGCCAAAAACAGCCAAAATATGCCCTATACGGCATTCTGCGGCACTATTCATCCATGCGGTTGTGGCACTATTTATCCATGCGGCTGCGGCACTATTCATCCATGCGGCTGCGGCACTATTCATCTCATACGACTGCGGTACTATTCATGCGGTACTATTCATCCATGCGGCTGCGGGACTATTCATGCAGCACTATTCATCCATGCGGCTGTGGTACTATTCATGCGGCACTATTCATCTATGCGGCTGCGGCACTATTCATCCATGCGGCTGCGGCACTATTCATCCATGCGGCTACGGCACTATTCATACGGCTGTGGTACTATTCATGTGGTACTATTCATCCATGCGGCTGCGGCACTATTCATCCATGCGGCTGTACTATTTATGCGGCACTATTCATCCATGCGACTGCAGCACTATTCATACGGCACTATTCATCAATGCGGCTACGGTACTATTCATGCGACACTATTCATCTTTCCTGCCAAAATCAGGACTGATGAACATAGAAATTGCCAAAAATGTTTTGGCCATAACTTCCTCAAAACAAGTCGAAATCCAACTTTTTAAAGGTCTATTTTGGATAAAATCGAATTCTCTACAACATGGAGCAATCAAAACATGAAAATAATAAAGTTTAATAGATCAAAACCCAAGAAAACCGAAAATAATATAAACTTAGATCTACAAGAAAATATCCATCAAAATGAAAAATGCCAAGTTCTAAATTATCTTAGAATCTCATGAGGAAGACAATAGAACAACAATAATGGAGTTTCTCCATGAAGCAAGTTGCACTTGCCTAAGTTCTCTTGGTAGAGGATGAATGAAGAAGATGAAGAAAATAAATGAAAAAGTGAATGAAGAGGAGAGAGAGAGAGAGAGATAAGGAGTTGGGTTATATATCAACCCTCTCCATCTCAAACAAGCCAAGCTAAGCCAAACCAAGTCAAATTGAATCGAACCGATTAATAAACCAAGTCCAGATTAAACCAAGACTAGGCTAAGCAAAACAAGCCCTAACTACGGTCTACCTAATAAATGCCAGAAATCTCGTATACACATACGAAAATACGTATAATGGGAAACGGGAGTGACAGCTAGGGTCAAGTCTATCTATTTAGGGTCTTCCTCAAGAAAATATTCCCACAGAGGCTCATTCTAGACTTACCCAATGATTGACTAAGATCGATCTAGCAACATTACGGTCAAATCCTAACCCGACATACGATTCTCATCGTTCTAATAATCCATCAAGTAAATTTTCTAATGATCCAATTTCTATTCCATTCTTTCGTACCAACATGGATCTTATACTGAGGCTAACTATTCAAGGGTCATCGATTCTGATAGAGTCACAGCAACACTATAGAATCTTACTATTCGATCGGTATGACGAAGTTATACCACTAAGTCATAAGCCAAAAATCTATATCCCAACAGACAGTCGTCTAGACCATCACACCATCTACCGACACTATCCAACACCTTTTATGATTCTTAATCCCATTCGTTTTCCAACCATCAAAATCTCGTACGGACATTCTTAAAATCTCATATCGCAAGGGTCGAGTAGTCTATTCCATTCAATCCGCAATTCATGTATCAATTAACCATTCTCTATTCAACAATTATTCCGAGGCACACTTATTACTATAGGATACACTTCAATTCCTCAGTATATATGTACGCATGCAATGACTATCAATCATGGCAGGCTCGAACTCAAACTTTACTAATTCTATCCTTCGGCGATCAAGATGGGTTAACATCTATTGCACCTTAGGGTCATAGCACAGATTTTCAATACTCCTTCGGATCACCGACAACATTTGTAAAACTTTAATTTACCAACCAACTTGTAATAGCCACACATGATTTCCATCCATCTAGTCGCAACTATCGTTCAATGTTCTAAGCCACAATATTCGCTAGACAAATTTATTACCCATGGTATAAATTTCATCCTGTTAGTCTGAGTCCTTATTCGACTGAGCAATTTCTAACCAAGGCACCCGTTATCATTTCGGACAATCTCGCTATACCGACTTGGCAGCAAAAATTTTCTGATTTCAAATTTTTCAGCATTAAGAATACCAAAAAGGACATTAAAATTGTTCCTTATTACGAACACTTTTGAAGCATTTAATTCTTCTTAACAACTTTTATAGATTTGAATTCATTATTTTGAAACAATTGGTTTGCTTATCGAAATGTTTTTTTAATTTTTTAATGTATTTGATAAAAAGTAATATGAACAAATTTTTTTTGTTTTATATGACGCTACAAAAATAATAGACTGTGATTACGTTTTTTTTTTCTGCCTATGAACAGTTTTGAAGCAAATATTCGTTTGCTAACAACTTTTCTAGCGTCTAAAAATAATATATTTTGAGAAAATGAACGCTATGATTTTGAGTATGTTAGAAATTTGATGTAAGTGTTTCTAACTTAAATTAATTTTGGTTGGGCAACATAATTCAATAGGTTTGTCCTAACGTGATATATATTTGGGCTTACACATGAAAAAGGGCTAAATTCTATAACAAAATGGTCCTACATTTAAAAATGAAAGCTATGATTTTGAGTATGTTAGAAATTTCGATGTAAGTGTTTCTAACTTAAATTAATTTTTGGTTGGGCAACATAATTCAATATGTTTGTTCTAACGTGATATATATATATATATTTTGGGCTTACACAGAAAAAATGGCTAAATTCTATAACAAAATGGTCCTACATTTAAAAAATGAATGCCATGATTTTGAGAATGTTAGAAATATTGATGTAAGTGTTTCTAACTTAAATTAATTTTTGGTTGGGCAACATAACTCAATGTGTTCTAACATGAATATATTTTGGGCTTACATAGAAAAAAGGCTAAATTCTATAACAAAATGGTCCTACATTTAAAAAATGTCATTGTTCGTACAGTTTATAATTAAACTTTTAGTCTACTTTGATTATATTCTTCTTTGTGATTTTTTTTAATTATGATCAATTTTGAATGATATGATATGTTTCATGTATAATGCTACATATACATAATTATATATATATATATATATATATATATATATATATATATATATATATATATATATATATAAGATTGTCTATTAGTTTTGATTTAAAATACTTCACATATAGCATATTACGTGACTACTCAACGTTTGGTATTCAAATTAACTGCAATTCAATACATTTTATATTGTTCTTTTCATTTTGGACTTTTACATAATACTTTTCAAATATATATAGATATATATATATATATATATATATATATATATATATATATATATATATATATAAGATTGTCTATTAGTTTTGATTTAAAATACTTAACATATAGCATATTACGTGACTACTCAACGTTTGGTATTCAAATAACTGCAATTTCAATACATTTTTATATTGTTCTTTTCATTTTGGACTTTTTACATAATACTTTTCATATAATACTCACATATACCATATTACATGTCTACTAAAATTTTTGGCAGTAAAATTACTGAACTGAACATTGAATTTATTTATTATAGTTGAACTGAACATTAAATTTACTAAAATTGAATTTATTTAGTATAGTTGAACTGAACTAAAATTTTGTGATCAACCATATATCATAATTGCATTATGTGTCAATATATGGTAGATTTACTATCGATCAGTTTTGTTATATAATGCTCACGTATACAATATTATATTCCTCAATTTTCTCCTTTTTAAAATTTACTGCACTTGCCTTCAATATATTTTTCATGTTGACATCAAATGTTATTTATTATATTTTGGATGTGCCTAGATGAAAATGTTATGAAATCATTGAGGAATATATTTTGGTGTATAACATCTAATTCAACTCTTTACCATGGCACTAAATTTAAAAAATTATCAATTTTGTTCATACATTTTTAAAATAAACTTTCTGTCTATGCATACTTTTATTGTAAATTTTCAAAATCACAGAATTTTTTTACTCATTCGTCTCTATGGGCTTACATATACATTTGTAAGATATTTATTTTTTTGCTGTAAATTAACCTAAAAAAAGTATTCAACATATGAAATAACTATAAACAAATGCAATATACTTATTTTTTAAATGAACCACTGCAACTAATTTGTAACATCCAATTTTTTTTAGTTTAGATAAGAACAAACATGTTTTAAAGGACTAATATAATATTTGGTCATATTTTGAATCATATGTTGTCTGTGAGATGTTGCTGAGTTTAAACAAATGAAAGACGTTTTATTTTGAGAGAAAGAATCGATTATGTTTTTTAAAACTTTATTTTAAACAAATGGAAGACATTTTTATTTTTATGAAAATAATTTGTAAATCAAAATTACCTCATTATCATGAAAAAACATTCAAGACTGAATGGTTGCCCTTTCCCTACGTATACGGGTACCTCATAGAGACGAATGAGTCGAACCTTCAAATTCCAGAAAGTTTTTGAAGGACTCACATCACGAATAAGCGAAAAGAAAGGAGCCATTGATGTAGTCGGAAGATATTGCTGAGTTTTTTTCTAAAAAGTTCCAAACTGTGTATGATGGAATCATTTTTTCCTCTATTTATAGACAGATTGCATTAAAAAGGATGAATGTATCAAAAGTTGGGAGACCAACAGGTGCCTTGAATGCTGATCCAGTTTTCAAACACTTGCACAAACACCAAAGGGTTGCAAGGGTGGAAGCAGCCTTCATTTCAAAGATTGATTATGGTTTAAAATTTCAAATTTTAAATGTGTGCAATGCTACATTTAAAGACTGTTGTGATTTTTGTGTACATTTAAAAGCAATGTGCAAAACCGTTGTGATTAATGCAGCCGCTACTTTGTTAATATTGTACAATTTTATTTGTATTTTTTAATGAATATTATTGTGGCAGAGTTTAGGCAAGAAAATAGCACTTTTGTAATTTGTTTCAACTATTTTGCTATTATATAGATATAGATGTCAAAATAGGACAGAAGATGCATCATTGGACTTGAACTTAGATGATATAAGATCGGGATCAAGAAGTACGTATCCCCAGCTAAAGCTAAAATTGATGATGCAAAAAAAGATTTGGGGTCTGTCAGACAACCTCAGGACCATCCCAGCCCCAATAGAGGCTGAGAACGATCCACTACTGTGTGAAGATGAGATCTTCCACCGTTAATCACGCTCTGATCCTGAGGTTATGAATTCATCCACCAGACTGTGTTGCCTGTCTCCTTAGAACTCAAGGATACAGTAGTACGAGCCTATAGAACAGATCCTGTTCAAGTAAGGTCGTGAGTGGCTCCCCCAGTAATTATTATAAAGGTATGCTGTTACTTGTTCCGGTCGATGTGGGACTAAAACAAATGAGGAGTGGAGTAGAAAAACCTCCTCTGCTCTCGAGCATGTGCTGTCAATACTTTTACTTCTAAAGTCTAGTTTGAGATTAATTAATTCTCTTCCTAACCTGCAGTGCTATCCCATTTATATTTAAATTAATGGTCGGTCGACTTAATGGGGATAGGAATCAACAAGCTCCAAATTCTCTCGTGCGCGGTGCAAATCAGGATCCATCCACATGCGTATGCATGTCAACCCCTACCCTTCCTTGTATGCAAACAAAGCTTCTTACGTACAGTAGGAGATCACAATTCTAATCATACAAATATTGGAAAAACTCTTGGGCAAGAATATCCTTGATGTCTTGGGACATACATAAAATATCATGTATAAATATAGGAAGAGGTTTGCTACTTGTTGTTACAAAATTATCTTCTCTTCTCAATCTTCCCATTATGTATTCTCTTGTTGTTGCATATCATTATTCACTTCTCTCATTATTTTCATCTCCAACAACATCTATTCTCTCGGTTCGTTGCAGTATTTCCATGGATCAAACTCTAAAAATATTAAGCTCACATGCAGGTGCCCTAAATGGACGAAGGAGGTTTAACCCAACTCTTTTACCGCATCGGAATATCAATTTGGATAATTTACGCAATCTTATGATCTACCGTTTTCCTATCCGGTATGAATTCTTTTTCACTACATGTTTATTACTAGATGATGAAGAAGCACAAAATTTTGTTGTTCAAAGTAATTTACATTTATCATCTATAAATATTATGTTATTCCATTATTACAAATGTTGACAGAAATATCATTTCAAGTAGTCAAACAGATTCTAATAACCACAATTTTAATGTAGGTATAGTTCTTCAAACCAAATTGTTTCATTTGCTGAAAAAACTATATTAATGAAGAGGACGGTGATAAATAAGTGATGATTTATATGATAATGGCAATAATAAGTTATATGTTAGCACTCCCAAATTATTTTTCGGACAAATATTTGAATCTCTTTTTAAATTTTATAAATTTGCCTAAGGTAGCAAATTTAGACGGAATCCGAACATCATAATGAACTAACATAAACGGTGTAGATCTCTTATCCAAATTGGGTGAGAACAGAACACGGTGGCTGTGGCGAGTTCACAAACATCCCACTTGAAGAAACATCACAATTTGCAAATAATTTTTGAAAAAAAAATTGTAAATATCTAAACGAAGCATGTCCTAGGCGACGATGCCACAACCAAATATAATACACAAATTTCACATGTGCCGAGAACTATCAACCGACAATGCTTAAGTGACGAGTACTATCTGATGTCAAGTCCAAGTAATACAACTTTTTCTTCTTAGGTTGCGTTTGATTGCAAGGTGGAAAAAGTGTGAAAAAGAAATTAATTACATGGAATTATTTTCCTACGAAAAATTCCATGGAATTTTAAAAAAATTCATGGAAAACTTAATTTGGGTGTTTGATTGCCATTATTTTTCACGGAAAATAGTTATTTTCCATGGAAAATGATATTTTCCTATAGGTTGGACAAGTTTCATTTTCCACCATTTAGATGGAAATATGGAAAATGATAGTTTTTTGGAAAATAATTACATGGAAAATATAATCTATCAAACACTACAATTGGTGGAAAATTTGTGATGGAAATATTTTCTATGGAAAAAAAGCCCAATCAAACACAGCTTTAGTGTCGTAACCAATCGTCCGTCAAATCCAGGTGTCCTTTAACACAAAATAATTAGGCCGAAAAACAACAGCACAATGTAAAGCAATATTGGTTAGCTGAATGATAGAAAGAAGTAGGGGTGAGCATTCGGTTTATTCGGTTTAAACCGAACCGAATAACCCAAAACCGAATTGGACCGAAACCGAATAAGCAAAACCGAAATCGAACCGAATTGGCCCAAAACCGAATCAAACCGAACCGAATTAAATCGGTTCGGTTTTCGGTTTATTCGGTTTATTCAATTTTTGATTTTTTTGAGCTTTTTTTGTTAATATATATAGTAGCTAAATATACATAGACATATTTAGTATATACCTATATATTTAGTATATACCTAATATATTAATACTTATATATATATAGTACACACACCCATATATAATTTAATTAATTAAATTTTCTTATTCGGTTTTCGGTTTTGGACCGAAACCGAAACCCAAAACCGAAACCGAAACTGAAACCGAAACCGAATAAGAAATTTTAGTATTTTCAAAACCGAAACCGAACCGATTTTTTTTAAAACCGAACCGAACCTCTTATTCGGTTCGGTTCGGTTCGGTTTTCGGTCCAAAACCGAATAATGCTCACCCCTAGAAAGAAGTTTATAATCAAGTGAAGGGACAATAAGTACATTATAGCTATGGTTCTATCCTTTATTACTGAAAGTAAGATACAATGGGAGGGATTTCCGTCCAAATGCTTCCAAATGTTCATCCACATTATTTAAATTTATATTTAAAGAGATTATGTGGGATATTGCTGCCAACAAGAATGGATCTGCCAACAACCGTCCAAAAAAATCTTTAAAGAGATTATGTGGAATATTGCTGCCAACAAGAATGGATCCGCCCATAACCGCCCAAAAAAATCTTCTCTCGTAACCGTCCGTAACTGAGCGAAAAATAGGAGTGGCATTCCAACCTTTCCATAACTGCTTCGTAGCAATTTTCATAAAGTCTTCTCCTTATTTTTCTTTTTTACTTTCTCTATTCTATGTCAATTGTTACTACCCAGCCCAAAAACCTAGAGAGAGAGAGTGAAGAAACAGTAGCGAGGAGGAGGAGTCGGACTTCATCGCCATCGCCAACGTTTCTTCGGTCGGGGTAACGATATTCTTCCTTCTCTTGCTATTTCGATTCTTATGGTTATGGTTTTCTTTCAAAAACATTAATCTGATAATGAAGCGCACTTTCTTTGATATATAATTATTTTGTTGATGGATGATTATTTTGTTTACGGCTTTATGTTGCACACATTTTTCATAATTTTTTGAATGTGTCTGACTGTTTGATTAACATTGTCGAGTTTTTTTAGGGTTTTGATTTTGTGATGAGTAATGTCATTTTAATATTTTGATATTTATTTCGATTTTAATGATCATAGCTTTAGATTTGATGGCTTTGTTTGTTGGATAGGCTGTAATTATATGTGAATATTTTTTGGGAGAAATTTTAAGGATTCAATGTTTTGTGTGTTGTCACTTTGTTGATTTTTTGTAGTTTGAGTTTTTTTTTTTAAGTTTTTGTTTGTTTGTTTTTTTAGTTCTTATTATGTTCCATTGAACCACGTCCAACAATAAACGAATAAAAGATGCACAAGTCTTTATAGCATATTGGTGGCAAGTATTCCTCCGATAAGTACTCCGTTAGCTCGATAAATTTTGTGTGTTTTCTTTTTGTGTTTCTGTCAAGGCACCAAACCAAAGGGATGTTTTGGTACTGGATAATTATTTTATTTCTGAAAAAAAAATTAGGATGGAGAATCTATTCTCATGTTTTTATTTTCCAAGAATTTTTTATTTTATTTTTTTCATTTTAACCTTTTTTACATATCTATAAGTACCACTGGTGATGACCCATCCTTCTGTAGTCAATGCACAATCTTGATGACCCATCCTTCTTCCCTACAAGTACCACTGGTGATGCCCATGGTGACTCGCTGTCTCAAATAAACTTCTTCGCCTTCAGTTCCTCTATGTGTTGATACACCTTGGCCTGCTCTGAATCCGACATTCTATAAACTCGATCTGATATCGGTTTTGTTCCAGGTGCTAATTCTATACTGAACTCGATATCTCTAATGGGTGGTAGACTTGGAAGTTCTTCAGAAAACACGTCAATAAACTCTTCAATTATCTTCGGAACTTGAACTTCTTCTATTGCCTCTACTATTCCTTCTTCTTGTTGAGTTGCCACTGATCTGACTAAGGTAAATTGCTCCATGCCGGGAATATTAAAAGATACACTCCCTCTACGATAATCTATTATGGCACAACTGTCTTTCAGCCAGTCCATGCCTAGGATAACGTCGAAATTCCTCATAGAAATTCTATCAACCTGGCGGGTAAGGAACGCCCTGTACACTACAACTCTACATGCTACAATAACTCTACTAACTCCTACGAGCCCATTACCAATGAGTATATTCAACCTCCCTGGCAATGCTTCGAATTCTATTCCTAGTCGTGTCGCTAAATTGTGCAGATATAAATGAGTGTGATGCTCCCGAATCAAACAATGCTACTGAGGATATGAGGGTGACGAGAATGTTACCTGCCACAACATCTTCCTGATGCCAATGCTCTTCCAAGGACAGATTGAATGCCTGCCCTCGGCCTCCTTGTTGGTTCCCATACTGTGGCCTAGCCTAGTGCTGCTGCTGGCCTCTGCCTGGGTGATGCTGGGTGGCCTATGTTGTTGCTGCTGCATCGGCGGTCCCTGCTGCCGAAACATCTGAGCCTGTGACATCAACGGACGTTGTGCCAACGGTCTCACCGCTACCGCTGGTCCTTGGTACTGGCCTGCCCCTGGTTACTGGCAGAGCAGGAAATTATTGTACTGGTCCTCCTGACCTTGAATTCATAGGACAGGTGGAAACCCGATAATCTGGACTTCCACATATCAAACACTGTCCGTTTAATGTCCCGACACACATCTCTAGTATGCCCTGCCTTCCCACAATAAGTACAGCACGTTGGGGGTTGCTGGTTCTTCCTCTGTTGCTGGTGTTGCCTTGCTGGGGGTGCTGGCCCTCGCATTGCCACATCGTGAATACGAATGCCAGGGGGTTGTGTTCTAACTCGGGGCGCTAGCTCCCCCTCCTCCTTCAATCTGATTGTGAGATCTCTTCTGACCTCCAGTCCTATATGTGATCCTCTGGATAGTGATCTCATGTCTTCGGGTTGCCAGTTAATACCTCATCGAAAGTCTGGTAGTTGTGCCCCTCTATCAATTGCAAGAGTTCAAGATGAAACCCTTGCTGAAACTTCATAGCCCTCTGGCTCTCTATTACTACCATATCCGGGGCGAACCTACTCAATCTGCAGAACTCTGCTGCATAAGCATCCACTGTCTTGCCAGCCTGCTTGAGGTTGGTAAACTTCTGTTGTAGCTCAAACTGCGCCACAATTCCATAGTACTTCGTCTTGAATCTTGCAGTAAAATCGTCCCAAGCAACATGACGTCTGATGCCCACTTCTTCTGATTCCCACCAATCACGTGCGAGGTCCTGAAGTAACAGCTTCACTAGATCCACACGTTCTTCCAGTCGGTACCTTAGTCGCTGTCAGAATAGCCTCGATGTCCTTAAGCCATACATCTGCTGAAATAGCATCTTCCATGCCTTCGAAACGACGGGAGTTGTACTTGCAAAATCTGGTTGATGCTCCTGAATCTGTCCTCACCCCTCTTTCCAAAGCCGTCTGCAATCCTTGGTTGAGTAATACATTCTGCTCATGTAGCTGAGTGTGCATGCATTGCTGGACCAACATCTGATGTTGCTGAGTAGCCATCATCCCTCTCATGATCTCCAGAAGGGCTGGTGTGTCTACTTCTACAGGGGTAGGTGGAACTGTTGGTGGTGTTGGAACCTCCGGATACTGCGGTCCAGTTGTTGGTTCCACTATCACCTCTTCTTGGATGGTCTCTTGAGGTAGTACTGGCCCTTGTTGCTGATCAACAGGGTCTTGTTGTTCATGTTGCCCATGTTGTTGCTGTCCAGTTCTGACAGATGCGGACGAAGTGCCCCTAAGAAAAGGGACAAGAGAACAATCAAATGATCGGACAAGAAAGATCAATAAAGTCAAAGGATACTGGAATGTCAAGCTAGGGTCGAGAACAACGAATCATGAGATCAAGGGAAAACATGTGTGATTGAGACATCCTATAAATTAAAACACCCCACAAGTCTGAAATCAGACCTGCATGGGCCACCACTAAAACCTTGTCACGCCCTAGAACCAGAATACCGGAGAGCAGGGGAATGACTCAGCCAGCTACGTATTACGGGTAGAAGAATACCGTATAATACGATCAATGATGTCTAACGACGAGGGGGATACATACTACATAAAAGTCTCACTATGGGATCACTCAACATCTATTATCTCAATCATTCAAACAAGAAGCAATAATAGAGAACATGTAAGATAAAGCAGTAAGGCATCCCAAACGTTCAGTCCAAAATATTCTTGAGATCTGGCTGCACAAAACATAGCCAAATGATATAGCAAGGTATACACAATTATTATCAGATGCAGTCTGACTTAGTTACAATTATGTAAAGGTAAGTGCAAGATAGTCCGACTAACATGTCGGTGCCAAACGGTAATAAGTAAAGTAAGTAGTAAAACGAGCAGGGAAGCAAGGAACCCACTCGTGTCCTCCTGCAATCATTCCTCTAGTATTGACCATCTTGGAGGTTGAAGTAAGCTGTCCTCAGGAGCTGGCTCTAAATTCGTCATGCAAAACCAGAGAGGTTAGACCTCTAATAGCAAGTATCGCAAGGAAGCACGATATGTGGAATTAGAACCAGTGATAAGAGTTAAGAATATGATAAATAGATCTCTGCTTGCTACTGGGGTTCGCACAACATCACGACACTTCAAGCCAACTTCCCAACCAAACAAGGACAGAAGTTGACCCGTCATGTCCTGACGTTCGCTTATCTCAGTAGTTAACAGAGTAGGCACAGTACGCAAACAAACCAATTTAAAACGGCCATGCAACTACTACGGCTTGCTACTGTGAGTTCTAAGTTGCCTTGGAAACACGCAATAAGGGATTCCTCAGTTCTTACAATGTACAAGCAAGGCTAGTCTACCCAAATAAACAATTGCGTCAATCATGAATTAGACGTGTCCCATCGGGACGTCCGTCATCAATATACTAGTAAATATAAACAGATACCACTCCCTACCCGTGCGGTAGATTTGCAGTATCCGTAGGAACCAGCCGGCATGTCGGGGCACTAATTGTCCTGAGATGGCTGCCATGTAAGAACTCGAGAATCCATTCTCTCCATGCAATAGTTATTTTTATTTAGCTTAGTAGAACCTATGTTAATTGAAATCTCATGCCGTGGGTCATGATTATTCTGAATGAGTACTCTCGTACAGAGTATGATATGCATAACTCTACAACGATGCTCGTAGCGGCTATGTTGTAGGTCTTACATAGCGTAATACAACAATCAAGCCTAGCCACAGAATAATCATGCCTTGACCGTAAGGTACACATGCTGCTTTTACAGAAAAAAGAAGTCAATATGTGTCCATATGCCAATGTTCGGATCGGCTAGTCGATCACAATGGTTCATGGTTCATTCATGAACGTGTCTCATTCAATTCAATAAGACGACTAGCCAGTCTTCTAGTTCCAACTAGGAACGCATGATCAATCATTAGTCAAGGTAACAATCAATGTCAATTCGGGACAAAAAATAGCCAAAAGGCGGCAAGTAGATGGATGCCATCTATGCGGCAGGGCAAGTGGGTACCCGTCTATGCGACCAGAGTCAAATCAGAATCTTATACGGCAGTAGATGGATGCCCATCTATACGGCAGGGTCAAATCAGGATCCCATACGGCAGGGTCAAATCAGGATCCCATACGAGCAGGGTCAAATCTAGGATCCCATGCGGCAGGGTCAAGTCAGGATCCCATGCGGCAGGGTCAAATCAGGATCCCATGCGGCAGGGTCAAATCAGGATCCCATGCAGTAGGTTCAAATCAGGATCCTATGCGGCAGGGTCAAATCAGGATCCCATGCGGCAGGGTCAAGTCAGGATCCCATACGGCTCGGGAGCCAAGGGCCATGGCCTATGCGGCCAAGGGTCGCCATGCAACAAGGCTGCCGAGAGCCATGTGGTTGAAGTCAACCAAAGCCATAATGCGGCAAGGAGGGGGGCCGTATGAAGACTGGAGTGCCTATGCGGCCAAAGAGGAGCCGCAGGGGACCTTGCCGCATGAAAAGGCCATGCGGGAGGCACTGTTCTTCTTCTCCAACTTTTTCGAGAAGAAGAACCTGGGGAGTTGGGGGTCCCAGACTTCCCAACCAAACAATCCAAGCCCAAATCTGGACTTCTGGTCAAAATAGGGTAGAAAGAAATTCTCTATAACATAGAACAACTAGATTTTGAAAACAAGAACGGATAGGTCAAAACCAAGAAGAACCAAAAGTAACATAAACTCAGATCGACAAAAATACACCCATGAAAACCAAAATTCCAAGTTCTAAAGAGACTTAAAATCAAGTAAGGAAGAGAATGGAACAACAATACTTGAGATCCTTCATGAAGCAAGTTGTATACTTACCTAAGCTCTAGGTTGGTGAGAGAGTAATGGAGGATGAAGAAGAAGTAAATGACAGTAATGAAGAGAGAGAAAAGTAAAGGGGTATAAATATCAAGTCCAAGTCAATCTCCACTACCCATTCCATCCTACAAGATCTAGGCCATCTACCCCTTATCATGATGAACCAAGCTAAACCAAGTTGGTTCAACATGAACAAAGTAAATCAAGAGCTTAAGCAAAAGCAGAAAATAAAATACAGAAAAATTAATTAGCATGAAATTATAGAATGAATGCATGATAAATATTAAATAAATACATTCAAGTAGTACACGTATAAAAATACGTATTCTGGGAACGGGAAGTGACACACAGTTTGTCGTCCCGGGCGGTTTTGGACCGATATAGATATCACAAGAACTATATTATTTTTCATCCAACTTCTCGGCACCAATGTAGCTGTCACGACCCGTACCCTGTAGAGGGGCACGAGCGCGTGGTTACGTCCAGCCTACGCCGCAGATCGGCGGTAGAACGCTGTATATAGGGTCTGTAAATACTACGACTAAACAGATAAATGTACCTGTACAGTATATACACTCCGAACGGAGGAACATAGCAATACTAGTCTCAATCACATAATCAAAACTAAGGTAGAAAGCATGGAAAAGAGATATGATAGAATAAGCAAGAAACGAGTCCAGAAATATCCACAAGTCACAGCTAACACAAAATCCAGAGTCTCAGAATAGTAATAAGTATAAAGATACTACAACAGAAATGAACTAGCTAGCTCGCAGGCCAGGCAAACCTAACTAAAACTAGGCTACTCGGGATGAGCGAAGTCTAGTGGCTCTACCACTAAGCCCATGTCTAGGTCAAGTCCATCAGAATCTATCCCGTAGTAAGTCGGGCAATCAGCCTCTAAATCATCTGTAAAATTGTCAACGTATCCTGTCAGGAAAATGAGCAAGTACAAAACATCAACAGCAGTTCCATATGAATTGAGAAATACTATAAGAGACAGTAATAATAAAATACAAGACAAAGAATATAGACGACTTGGGAACCATTTGAAAGCCGAGTTACAACCCTTAAACCAAACAAGGACCGGGGTTGTAACTCTTCTTTCAAACAGAACCTAGTCCCCTCATCATGGTACAGTATAAAAGGCAGGTAGAGCATATGAGAAATGAATCATAGCATGGTGAAAGTACAGTAAGTAAAGGTGAACTGGAATGTAAGATATGACAACCAATAAATAAAAAGTGATTTGAACTATTAGGGCAAAATGTGATCGGCTAGGGAATCACGGAAAGGTTATCCACTTGGCCCGACAATCACACGAAAAGAAACCTTCGGAGAGGGTCATGCCGGCCAACCTGGATAACCGGCACGGGTATCTGCTATACCCTACATGAGGTGAGGGTGGCGCTAGCAAAACACGGAGTAACACACGGAGGCTTTGATCACATAATCCCTAATAATTCCCCTCTATCCCCGAATAGTATCACGGATCCGGACATGACACGTCATGACACGGGGTTCCGTAAGAGGGTAGCTAGTCCCCTTAGGAATCGGTGTCTATACAAGCACGGAACACGGAAATATCTCATACTCATATACCAAGAAAGTCTAAGAATAACATCTCATGACAGGATCCGGTGTATACTAGTCCGTGAATCGTCGTGTCGGGAATCAAGTAAAACACTACGACTGAATCGGATATAGTAGATATCAAGACAATGAAAACTATCAGTGAATGTACTCGCCTGTGGTCCTGAGCTGATAGAGTGAACAGACACTCAGAGTGATCACAGACCTAAAATAAGATACTATGAGTCAAACAGGGCTAAATACTGAAAAAGAAGCTAATACAAGCCATAAATGCAAGTCTAAGTCAATACTAGGTCAATCTAGGTCAAACTGAGTCATACTAGGCCATACTGGTTCATACTAGGTCATACTAGGTCACTGGGAGTCATTCCAAGTCAAACTAGGTCAATCGGGATCAACGGTTAACTTACAGTTGACTTTTGGTCAAAAAGTCAACTCTGGTCAACTCTGGTCAACTCTGGGTCAAACTAGTCTAATGTTGACCAACTATTGACTTTCAGTCAACTGGTCAACTCTGGGTTGGTTTCGGTCAAATCGGGTCGCTTAAAGGCTAAGTTTGACTCTCGGTTGACTTTTGTTGACTTTTGGTCAACAGGTCAACCGACGTCAAAACTAGTCTTAGAGTACCATATTTGATCATTACCAACCACGGGGATCAAGTTCTAACACCATCTTAGGCTTCTAACACCAATATCCTATTTCTAGGCAAAACTAGCATTTACCCTTCTAAGGTAAATCCCGATACCTTGCCAAAAACCAATGAAACCTTGCAAATACCCATGGCACTAGCCTAGGCTCCTTAGGGTAGCTAGATATCAACCTATCTAAGGTTTACCTACCAAGAAATTTGGGTATCCTAAGCATCTAGACCATCTTACGACACATGCTAACCCTTTACCCATTACCTTGCCTATATCATGAATTTACCCTTTTCATTACCCCACTCACCAACACTACTCACTCTCACATGATACCACACTCTATTAGGCCTCTCTATAGGTTCCCTAATAGGTTTCCTACTAGTTTAGACAATAGGCTACCTATGGGTACTAGACTACACTCAAAACACCTCACAAAACACTCACACACATCTCACAAATACACACACACACACACATGGCTAAACATGGACAGATTTTAGTAGTGAAGGGGACTGATTTTTAGGTGGGTTTGTGACTGTCATTTGGGCATGAAAAGTGGACATATATATAGGTGAAAGGGTAGCTATGAAGGGTGGAAATTTGAGTGGTTTTGGATGGGTTTTAAGGGGTAATGGACTGATTTTGGTGGGGGGCAATATAGGGGCTGTTCTTAAGGAATTTGGGGCTGTTATTACCCTCCCATAGATGCTGAATTCAGCAGCACATCCCCTCTTTCTTGCCTCTCAAAATCCCACACAACTCCCCTCTAACACTCTCTCACAACACTCATCTCCCCACCTCACAAACAAACACCAAACACCACCACTACTAACACCAACACCACACCAACACCAACACCAACACTTACACTCCCCCATGGCCGACCATGGCTGCCCCCTTGCCAACCACAAACAACACACAAACACATCACAAAATACTCCCCAATATATATAAGCCATATATATATATATATATATATATATATATATATATATATATA
>JANAVB010040619.1:14621630-14824130 GCA_029216955.1 Iris pallida
AGAATGTAAAATTGTATTGATCATGTTAATTCAAAGAAAATGATTCATCTTGAATTCCTTAGAAAAAAAGGGGTGGATGAACAGTAGCTTGACTACTATTGTTCATTCCTTAAATTATGTATTTAATTTATCCATATATTTTCTCTTTACATAAATATATATATCATATTTATAATTTATTTTTTCTATAATCCTAAGTAATATATTATTTTATTTATTTGTATTTCCTATTTAGTTTACTTAATTAGAAAATAGTTGATATGGGTATTTCTTTTTACAAAATAATTTCTATTTAATTATCTATTTATTTAGGCATTATTTGTTGGTTACCAAGCAAATCGAAATGCTACAGAAATAATTGAGGAAATAAATTCAAATATGGAGGCTACACCAATTTAAGGAACATGTCAAATATAGAACAGAAGATGCATCATTGGACTTGAACTTAGATAATATAAGATCGGGATCAAGAAGTACGTATCCCTAGCTAAAGCTAAAATTGATGATGCAAAAAAAGATTTGGGGGTCTGTCAGACAACCTCAGTACCATCCCAGCCCAATCAGAGGGCAGTAACTCAAGGATACAGTAGTACGAGCCTATAGAACAGATCATGTTCAAGTAAGGTCGTGCTTTGTTTGCCCAGTAATCTTATTATAAAAGGTATGATGTTACTTGTTCCGGTCGATGTGGGACTAAAACAAATGAGGATCCATACACATGCATATGCAAGTCAACCCCTACCCTTCCTTGTATGCAAACAAAGCTTCTTACGTACAGTAGTACGAGAATATCCTTGATGTCTTGGGACATACATAAAAATATCATGTATAAATATATAGGAAGAGGTCTGCTACTTGTTGTTGCAAAATTATCTTCTCTTCTCAATCTTCCCATTATGTATTCTCTTGTTGTTGCATATTCACCTTCTCTCATTTTCATCTCCCACAATATCTATTCTCTCGGTTCGTTGCAGTATTTCCATGGATCAAACTCTAAAAATATTAAGCTCACATGGAGGTGCGCTAAATGGACGAAGGAGGTTTAACCCAACTCTTTTAGCGCATCGGAATACCAATTTGGATAATTTACGCAATCTTATGATCTACCGTTTTTCTATCCGGTATGAATTCATACTAGGGTGTATTTTTTTTCTTCACTACATGTTTATTATTAGATGATGAAGAAGCACAAAATTTTGTTGTTCAAAGTAATTTACATTTATCATTTATAAATATTATGTTATTCCATTAACTAAATGTTGACAGAAATATCATTTCAAGTAGTCGAACAAATTCTAATAACCACAATTAATTTAATGTAGGTCTTAGTTCTTCAAACCAAATTGTTTCATTTACTGATAAAACTATATTAATGAAGAGGACGGTGATAAATTAGTGATGATTTATATGATAATGGCAATAATAAGTTATATGTTAGCACTCCCAAATTATTTTTCGGACAAATATTTGAATCTCTTTTTAAATTTTATAAATTTGCCTAAGGTAGCAAATTTAGACGGAATCCGAATATCATAATGAAGTAAGTGTAGATCTCTTATCCAAATTGGGTGGGAACAAAATATGGTAGCTGTGACCAGTTCACAAACATCCCACTTGAAGCTAGAAATATCACAATTTGCAAATAACTTTTTTAAAAAGAATTTGTAAATATCCAAACGAAGCATGCCCTAGGCGACGATGCCATAACCAAATATCACACACAGATTTCACATGTCCCTGAGAACTATCAACCGAAAATGCTTGAGTTAAGTGACGAGCACTATCTGATGTCAAGTCCAAGTAATACAATTTTTCCTTCTTAGTGCCACAACCAATCATCTGTCAAATCCATGTGTCCTTAAACACAAAATAATTAGGCCAAAAAACAATAGCACAATGTAAGGCATTGGTTAGCTAAATGATGGAAAGAAGTTTATAATCAAGTGAAGGGACAATAAATACATTATAGCTATGGTTCTATTATCAGTGAGAGAAACAGTACCCTTCCCATGGATGGGAATTGTACTTCCATCAGCTGTGGTGACATTAGTCTGGTTGGATGGCCTAACGGTTTAAATAAGATTAGAATCAAATATCATGTGTTGTTTCTCCAAAGTCAATTATCCAAGTATTATTCGAAACCGAATTAGAAATCTTTAAGGCCTTAAACTCATTACCTGCAGCAATGATAAAGCAGTAATTTGCTCAATAATAAGCTCAGATTTAGGGCCCGTTTGGTTTGCAGGATTGGACAACGTAATGTAATTGGCATTACGTTGTCAATCTAACTCGGATGTTTGGTTGGACAAAAAAAATTATATGTAATGTAATCGCAATTACAAGTTTGATTATATTACATAAGTTTCTTCTAAATTCAATTACATCATAAAACCTATGTAATCGCAATTACATTACAACTTAAGCGGAAGGTTGGTATGCTATAATTTGGTCATTTTGTTCGTTTTTGGTCATTTTTTGTCGTTTTTGGTTGTCTTTTATCGTTTTTGTTCGTTTTTTTTGTCGTTTTGTTCGTTTTTTGTCATTTTTGTTCGTTTTCGGTCATTTTTGTCGTTTTTTGTCGTTTTTATTCGTTTTTTGTCGTTTTTGTTCGTTTTTTATCATTTTTGTTCTTTTTTGGTTGTTTTTGTTTGTTTTTTATCGTTTTTGTCCCTTTTTTTGTTTTTTTTCCCTTTTTTGTCGTTTTTGTTAGTTTTTTGTCGTTTTTGTTCATTTTTGGTTGTTTTTGTTTGTTTTTGTTAGATTGTTAGATTATATTTGTAATGTAAATATGGCCCATAAGCCCAAATGTAGACACTATATATATTGTAACAAACCCTAACAATGAAAAGGAGGCATTATTATTTCCTACATGGTATCAGAGCAAGGTTCTGAAAAACCCTAGCCGCCAAAACCTATCTTCCTTCTCCTTCACCCGCGTCCGATCCGGCGTCCCTCCTCCTGATTCGGCGCCCGACAGCACCGGCCAACCCGATTCCCGTGCGGCGCCCGATCCGGCGCCCCTCCTCCCGACTGAACAAGTCGGCGCCCGACTGCACCGACGAACCCGATTCCGTGCGGCGCCCGACCCGGCGCCCCTCTTCATGACTGAACAAGCTGGCGCCCGATCGCACCGACTTCCGTCGATCCCGCTCCCGCCGATCCCGCTCCCGCCGATCCGCGACGATCTGCCGATCCCCGCTGTACGCGCCCCGCCGCCGTACGCCGCCATACGCGCCCGCCGCCGTATGCGCCGACCCATCGCCGTACGCGCTGATCCGCGCCCGACCTGACAGCGTCGATCCGCGTCGATCCTGACAGCGCCGATCCGCGCCGACCGCGCCGATTCGCGCGCTTGACCCCGTCCATCAGCGGCAGATTCGTCGGCATTGTACAAATTTTTGTACACCCGACATCCGCTCGCCCCTTCGCGCTAGATCCGGTGCCTCTGATCGCGGCTGATTCGTCGCTGACCCCGTCCATCAGCGGCCAATTCGTCGGATTTGTACAAAACTTTTTTACACCCGACATCCGCGATGGCAGATGATGTTACGTCCAGCTACTTCCGTCGCGACTGGCGGTGGCGGTGCACACAACCCAAATTATCCTAATCCGAAGGATCCATATTTTCTGAGTTCTGCTGATCAACCAGGAAATATCATTACTCATATTGTTTTCCGTGGACCAAACTATGCTGATTGGTCTCGGTCGATACGTCTCTCCCTGATCTCTAGGCAAAAGATCATTTTTCTGGAGGGTACTGAAGTCAAACCTGTTAATGATGATAGCAAATTGCTTGATTGGAGATGCGTGCAAGCACTATTGGTTCAATGGGTTTTTAATACCATTGATCCGTCTCTAAAGAAATCTTTACCGTACTTTGAGGAGGTTTATCCATTGTGGAACTTGTTGGAGAAAAGATTTGTTGTTAGAAATGGCACTCGGAAGCAACAAATTAAGGTGGCTTTGGCTGATTGTAAACAAACGGCTTCGATGTCTGTGGAAACCTACTTTAGAAATTTACAGTCTTTGTGGGATGAACAAGCTGCTTATTTTTCCTTGCCTTCTTGTACCTGTGGTGAACTTGCTGCAAAGCTACAGGGTATGAGGGATGAAGACCACTTTCAAAACTTTATGTATGGGTTGAATGCTGAGTTGTATGGTCATACCCGATCTAATCTTCTGGCTCAGGATCCTCAGCCAAGTTTAGATCGGGCATACCAAGCAGTTCGTGAGGAGGAGGATATACGAAAAAACTTAGGTCCAATCCGCTGCAGGGGAGGTGTTGACGCTGGCTATCAAGACTTCACCTCGTCCGTCTTCTACTTCTAATAGTAGGACCTCAGATTCCAGGGACAAATCAGGTACGATCTGTACTCATTGCAAGAAAATAGGTCATGATGTTGCAACTTGCTTTGCCAAGATTGGCTATCCAGAGTTGTGGGAGACTCGTCCTCGGGCGTGAGGGCGGACGTGGTGCTGGTGGTGGCAGAGGCCAGGCGCCACCGTAAAGACGTGATGGGGGTCGTGGTGCTGGTGGCGCAGGGGTTGTTCATCATGTCGCCGCTGCTGTTCATAGTGTCCCTGCTGGTCTTGCTGGAAGTTCGACGGATATGATGCATGGAGGGTATCCTTCACCACTCTCAGGTGAACAATGGCAGAAACTGATGAGCTTGCTGGGTAACGACAATTCTTCCAACCCTGGTTCTTCAAACTCTGATCGTCTGATGGGTAAGAATTCTTTTGTCCCTTGGATATTCGATACTGGGGCGACTCTTCATGCGACAGGCTCTCGTGACTGTTTACAATGTTCCATACATTATTCTCTTTATAAACAGAAGACATCATCTTGTACAAGGAGAGCTTCTGCATGCCCAACAAATCTTCGATGCCGCGGGACCGATCAAGCCAATCTTCGTGTACAGAACTTCCCAAGCACGAGCACCTGCCCACAATATGGGTTAGTACATCATCTATGTACTGGCGAACAGAATCTAACCCACTCGCCTAAACCGACACTAAGTGGTCAATTTTATGAAGCATTTATTAGAATGAACTTTCTAGTTGGGGCCTAGCATCAGTTTACAGTTCATGGACAATATTCATAGTGAAGCATGTAAACATATTCTTAGCAGCGTTCATGTGAAGGCATCATTAAGGCATCATTAGTACTAACATCTTAAACATGTTACAACAATTCTCATAGAAAGTATCACTTAGCATGTAAGTTATGTTTAAGCAGTTTATAGCAAGGCAACATGTTGGCATAATGAATTTAACATGTTAGGCATGTTCTCATTTGAAAGGCAACATCACAGCACCATTTGGTTAGCATGTTAAACAAGCAAGAACCAACATAAATATATTGCATATATCACATTTAAGTGATTTCTTACCGATAGTTGAATCCTCGTTCCTGCAACAAAATATAGGTTAGACAATATACTTACTCTGCCTGCACAAAACATTCATTAGCATGCATCCTGACTACATAACCACTGGTGTTATACACCATTTTGGACTTGCCATATAGGACTTTAAGGGTATCGACGCACCATTCACCCAGGTTGCGAGCCCGAAATGAATATCCCGATACCAATCATGCCACCAAAGCATGCTACATTTTCTTCTAGGCCGAATCGATCCCCAGGGCCCTGGGAACTGTCTGAGGAAACAATACCTTGTATACAAGTTGTCGATGACCATGCGAATGCGTGTCCGACTCGATCGTGCACAAAATCGCATGGTAAAATATTAAGAGAAGTAAGCCAACAGTGCATCATCATTCATCTCATTCAAGTCATGTTCAATGACTCATTCCTTTCCAACTTACCATCATTTTACTTGGTGATCCCAGTGATCCCAAGCCTCATCATTTCTCATTTCATCAACTCATCGCCATATTTTTCCATATCATTCCTTTCGACAAGGAATATAACATTCATTCATTCATAGGGGCATTTATTCATTCTTTCATTGCTTATAAGAAACAGGCAACAATTCATATCTTTGCAACAGTTATACAGAGTGTACATGATTCAAGTATTTTATTTCGGTTCATTGGGTCGATAGCAAAGCCAGTTCATTTCTTATGTATCGTTCACAAGGCATCTCATTATTTAAGTGTTTTACCTGTTTCGGCAATGTTAAGCATAAGGGACATTATAAATTCATTCTCAGGTATCAAGTCACATTAGCAGTTCAAGTGTAATCCATTCAGCAGTTCAATGTTCATGTATTATTTATTTCAACAATTCTCAGCATAAGCATCTCAGTAACTAACACATGGAACATATAGGGATAGTTCATAGCAACACATTACTCTATTTTATTAGGCATGAAGGAGTAAGGAGGAGGAAGGACAGTTCCACTTACTTTTATAAAGGGTCTTCCTGTTTCGATTGCACGTATTTCCACTAAGCGTAGCTCCACCAGCGAGCCACGTTCTAATACCCATTCCGTCTAGCCAGCTAAGAGATACTGCATCAGTCTCAATTCTCCTGATCTCCAACCCAAGTCATAGTCCAACATTCTGATCGCATCCAACAAGCTAACCCAAATGCCTCGTGCGGAGCGGGGCATTACATAATATACCACTCAGAAAAAGTTTTGTCATCGAAACTTAAGGAAACAACTCATTCTACTAATTCACTTAGTCACAACAAGTTACTCATTCAGCTTCAATTCAATATTCATTTCAGCACACCCGGCCATCTCAAAATTACTATCTAATTGTACCACTTAACTCATCAATGATTCAATCCGTCATTCTCTTTTCCAAAGTATTTGTACTTTTCATTGATTCACCCACATTTTTCTAGCATTGTTATCTTCGTCGCAGCCTACCACTTCGTTTGAATTCATACACATATCTTAGGCGTGCCCAAAATATATGCATTCAGCCAAAGTTCGTGCTAGTGCGATTCGATAAGCTCTCCCGACAATGGTATCTTGTCGCAGCCTATCACATCGGTTAGATCCATACACATACTTTAGGCGTCCCCAAAATATATGTATTTCAGCCAACTTCTGTATTAGAGCAATTTCAATATGCCACGGTGCAACTCTCTTTCCCAAATCCGACTTAGCATCCTTTCAATTGACTTATTGTTTTGCCACAATCGCTATATTTCCAGCCACAACACTCAACGTCAGGGACAACTCAGATAATTTTCTTATCCAAGCATAATATTTCTAATATTCGGTCAAGGGTCTAACTTAGAGCCAACCATACCAAGAGTTCACAATAATCAAATATGCAATTCTATTCCCTTCCGAATCCAACAATGTTTCTCACTGAGGCAATTCATATTTTCTAAAAGATATAATTCGAAGTCACCAACTATCGATTACCCACGCCAAAGGTACAATTCTATGCGACAGTCAAGGTTAACCCAGCTACCCAACTTTAGATACCGATCCAACATTCCCGTCAAGAGCAGTCAATTCCATCTCATGGAATAATTTACTACTCGATACATACAACTCAAGTCTCATCCAATGATTCCAGTTCCCGCTACGGCCGACATATTACTTCACAAAGGTCAAACATCTCTAAGGTTCATATTGAAGCATATACTTAAAACATATATTCTATTAGGTCATACTCATCACCATCTCTCGTTCAATACCAAAGGGCCATCCTATGGTTCGCCAACAGTCTCCCTATTATTCGGTCAAGTCACTAAGGCTAGCTATACCGATAGCTAAACCTATTCACTTGGTGACTTCCCTAGAGTGGACGGCTACTAGGGTTATACTCTTTTTTATTCTCAGGCTAACAAGCAACCGACAGTTCTAAAGAACTCTACCTAAAACTATGGGCATCAACTCAATCTTGATAACTAATCACCATTGTCGACTTTGTCAATAATTGGTTATATAGACCACGGTCGCTAAGGTCAAGTCTATCTATTTAGGGTCTTCCTCAAGAAAATATTCCCACAGAGGCTCATTCTAGACTTACCCAACGATTGACTAAGATAGATCTAGCAACATTACGGTCAAATCCCAACCCGACATACGATTCTCATCGTTCTAATAATCCATCAAGTAAATTTTCTAATGATCCAATTTCTATTCCAATTCTTTCGTACCAACACGGATCTATATACTGAGGCTAACTATTCAAGGGTCATCGATTCTGATAGAGTCACAACAACACTATAGAATCTTACTATTCGATCTGTATGACGAAGTTATACCACTAAATCATAAGCCAGAAATCTATATACCAACAGATAGTCATATAGACCATCACACCATCTACCGACACTATCCAATACCTTTCATGATTCTTAATCCCACTCATTTTTCAGCCATCAAAATCTCGTACAGACATTCTTAAAATCTTATATCGCAAGGATCGAGTAGTCTATTCCATTCAATCCGATAATTCATGTATCAATTAACCATTCTCTATTCAACAATTATTTTGAGGCACTACTTGTTACTTATAGGATACACTTCAATTCCTTAGCATACATGTACGCATGCAACGACTATCAATCATGGCAGGCTCGAACTCAAACTTTACTAATTCTATCCTTCGGCGATCAAGATGGGTTAACATCTTATTGCACCTTAGGGTCATAGCATAGATTTTCAATACTCCTTCGGGTCACGGACAACATTTGTAAAACTTTTAATTTAGCAACCAACTTGTAATAGCCACACATGATTTCCATCCAACTAGTCGCAACTATCGTTCAATGTTCTAAGCCACAATATTCGCTAGCCAAATTTATTACCCATGGTATAACTTTCATCCTGTTAGTCTGAGTCCTTATTCGACTGAGCAATTTCTAACCAAGGCGCCCGTTACAATTTCGGACAATCTCACTATACCGACTTGGCAGCGAAAATTTTCTGATTTCAAATTTTTCAGCATTAAGAATACCAAAAAGGACATTAAAATTGTTCTCTTATTACGAACACTTTTGAAGCATTTACTTCTTTCTTAACAACTTTTATAGATTTGAATTCATTATTTTTGAAACAATTGGTTTGCTTATAGAAATGAATTTTTTTAATTTTTTTAATGTATTTGATAAAAAGTAATATGAACAATATTTTTTTTGTTTTATATGAACGCTACAAAAATAATAGACTGTGATTACGTTTTTTTTTTTCTGACTATGAACAGTTTTGAAGCAAATATTCGTTTGCTAACAACTTTCTAGCGTCTAAAAATAATATATTTTGAGAAAATGAACGCTATAATTTTGAGTATGTTAGAAATTTTGATGTAAGTGTTTCTAACTTAAATTAATTTTTGGTTGGGCAACATAATCCAATATGTTTGTTCTAACGTGATATATATTTTGGGCTTACACATGAAAAAGGGCTAAATTCTATAACAAAATGGTCCTACATTTAAAAAATGAAAGCTATGATTTTGAGTATGTTAGAAATTTTGATGTAAGTGTTTCTAACTTAAATTAATTTTTGGTTGGGCAACATAATTCAATATGTTTGTTCTAACGTGATATATATATATATATATATATATATATATATATATATATATATATATATATATATATATATATATATATATATATATATATATATACATTTTGGGCTTACACAGAAAAAATGGCTAAATTCTATAACAAAATGGTCCTACATTTAAAAAATGAACGCTATGATTTTGAGTATGTTAGAAATATTGATGTAAGTGTTTCTAACTTAAATTAATTTTTGGTTGGGCAACATAACTCAATATGTTTGTTCTAACATGATATATATTTTGGGCTTACATAGAAAAAAGGCTAAATTTTATAACAAAATGGTCCTACATTTAAAAAATGTCATTTTTCATACAGTTTATAATTAAACTTTTAGTCTACTTTTGATTATATTCTTCTTTGTGATTTTTTTAATTATGATCAATTTTGAATGATATGATATGTTTCATGTATAATGCTCACATATACATAATATATATAAGATTGTCTATTAGTTTTGATTTAAAATACTTCACATATAGCATATTATGTGACTACTCAATGTTTGGTAGTCAAATTAACTGCAATTTCAATACATTTTTATATTGTTCTTTTCATATTGGACTTTTTACATAATACTTTTCATATAATACTCACATATACCATATTACATGTGTACTAAAATTTTGGCAGTAAAATTTACTGAACTGAACATTGAATTTATTTATTATAGTTGAACTGAACATTAAATTTACTAAAATTGAATTTATTTAGTATAGTTGAACTGAACTAAAAATTTGTGATCAACCATATATATCATAATTGCATTATGTGTCAATATATGGCAGATTTACTACTGATCAGTTTTGTTATATAATGCTCACGTATACAATATTTTATTCCTCAATTTTCTCCTTTTTAAAATTTACTGCACTTGCCTTCAATATATTTTTCATGTTGACATCAAATGTTATTTATTATATTTTGGATGTGCCTAGATGAAAATGTTATGAAATCATTGACGAATATAATTTTGGTGTATAACATCTAATTCAACTCTTTACCATGGCCCTAAATTTAAAAAATTATCAATTTTGTTCATACATTTTTAAAATAAACTTTCTGTCTACACATACTTTTATTGTAATTTTTCAAAATCACAGAATTTTTTTTACTCATTCGTCTCTAGGGGCTTACATATGCATTTGTAAGATATTTATTTTTTTTGCTGTAAATTAACCTAAAAAAAGTTATTCAACATATGAAATAACTATAAACAAATACAAGATACTTATTTTTTAAATGAACCACTGCAGCTAATTTGTAACGTCCAATTTTTTTTTAGTTTAGATAAGAACAAACATGTTTTAAAGGACTAGTATAATATTTGGTCATATTTTGAATCATATGTTGTCTGTGAGATGCTGCTGAGTTTAAACAAATGAAAGACATTTTTATTTTGAGAGAAAGAATCGATTATGTTTTTTAACACTTTATTTTAAACAAATGGAAGACATTTTTATTTTTATGAAAATAATTTGTAAATCAAAATTACCTCATTATCATGAAAAACACATTCAAGACTGAATGGTTGTCCTTTCCCTCCGTATACGGGTACCTCATAGAGACGAATGAGTCGGACCTTCAAATTCCAGAAAGCTTTTGAAGGACTCACATCACGAATAAGTGAAAAGAAAGGAGCCATTGATGTAGTCGGAAGATGCTGCTGAGTTTTTTTCTAAAAAGTTCCAAACTGTGTATGATGGAATCATTTTTCCATCTATTTATAGACAGATTGCATTAAAAAGGATGAATGTATCAAAAGTTGGGAGACCAACAGGTGCCTTGAATGCTGATCCAGTTTTCAAACACTTGCACAAACACCAAAGGGTTGCAAGGGTGGAAGCAGCCTTCATTTCAAAGATTGATTATGGTTTAAAATTTCAAATTTGAAATGTGTGTAATGCTACATTTAAAAGACTGTTGTGATTTTTGTGTACATTTAAAAGCACAGTGCAAAACCGTTGTGATTAATGCAGCCGCTACTTTGTTACATAATTGTACAATTTTTATTTGTACTTTTTTAATGAATATTTTATTGTGGCAGAGTTTAGGCGAAAATATAGCATTTTTTTCAATTTGTTTCAACTATTTTGCTATTATATAGATATGAAATAACTATAAACAAATACAAGATACTTATTTTTTAAATGAACCACTGCAGCTAATTTGTAACGTCCAATTTTTTTTTAGTTTAGATAAGAACAAACATGTTTTAAAGGACTAGTATAATATTTGGTCATATTTTGAATCATATGTTGTCTGTGAGATGCTGCTGAGTTTAAACAAATGAAAGACATTTTTATTTTGAGAGAAAGAATCGATTATGTTTTTTAACACTTTATTTTAAACAAATGGAAGACATTTTTATTTTTATGAAAATAATTTGTAAATCAAAATTACCTCATTATCATGAAAAACACATTCAAGACTGAATGGTTGTCCTTTCCCTCCGTATACGGGTACCTCATAGAGACGAATGAGTCGGACCTTCAAATTCCAGAAAGCTTTTGAAGGACTCACATCACGAATAAGTGAAAAGAAAGGAGCCATTGATGTAGTCGGAAGATGCTGCTGAGTTTTTTTCTAAAAAGTTCCAAACTGTGTATGATGGAATCATTTTTCCATCTATTTATAGACAGATTGCATTAAAAAGGATGAATGTATCAAAAGTTGGGAGACCAACAGGTGCCTTGAATGCTGATCCAGTTTTCAAACACTTGCACAAACACCAAAGGGTTGCAAGGGTGGAAGCAGCCTTCATTTCAAAGATTGATTATGGTTTAAAATTTCAAATTTGAAATGTGTGTAATGCTACATTTAAAAGACTGTTGTGATTTTTGTGTACATTTAAAAGCACAGTGCAAAACCGTTGTGATTAATGCAGCCGCTACTTTGTTACATAATTGTACAATTTTTATTTGTACTTTTTTAATGAATATTTTATTGTGGCAGAGTTTAGGCGAAAATATAGCATTTTTTTCAATTTGTTTCAACTATTTTGCTATTATATAGATATAAAGCTGGAATTGATGATGCAAAAAAAGATTTGGGGGTCTGTCAGACAACCTCAGGACCATCCCAGCCCCAATTAGAGGGCTGAGAACGATCCTCTACTGTGTGAAGATGAAGATCTTCCACCGTTAATCACGCTCTGATCCTGAGGTTATGAGAATTCATCCACCAGACTGTGTTGCCTGTCTCCTTAGAACTCAAGGATACAGTAGCACGAGCCTATAGAACAGATCCTGTTCAAGTAAGGTCGTGAGTGGCTCCCCCAGTAATGTTGTTATAAAAGGTATGCTGTTACTTGTTCCGGTCGATGTGGGACTAAAACAAATGAGGAGTGGAGTAGAAAAACCTCCTCTGCTCTCGAGCATGTGCTGTCAATACTTTTACTTCTGAAGGGAGGAGGAGGAGGAACTAAAGTCTAGTTTGAGATTAATTAATTCTCTTCCTAACCTGCAGTGCTATCCCATTTATATATTAAATTAATGGTCGGTCGACTTAATGGGGATAGGAATCAACAAGTTCCAAATTCTCTCGTGCGCGGTGCAATCAGGATCCATCCACATGCGTATGCATGTCAACCCCTACCCTTCCTTGTATGCAAACAAAGCTTCTTACGTACAGTAGGAGATCACAATTCTAATCATACAAATATTGGAAAAACTCTTGGGCAAGAATATCCTTGATGTCTTGGGACATACATAAAAATATCATGTATAAATATAGGAAGAGGTTTCCTACTTCTTGTTGCAAAATTATCTTCTCTTCTCAATCTTCCCATTATGTATTCTCTTTGTTGTTGCATATCATTATTCACCTTCCTCTCATTATTTTCATCTCCAACAACATCTATTCTCTCGGTTCGTTGCAGTATTTCCATGGATCAAACTCTAAAAATATTAAGCTCACATGCAGGTGCCCTAAATGGACGAAGGAGGTTTAACCCAACTCTTTTACTGCATCGGAATATCAATTTGGATAATTTACGCAATCTTATGATCTACCGTCTTTATAGCATATTGGTGACAAGTAGTCCTCCGATAAGTACTCCGTTAGCTCGATAAATTTTTCTGTGTTTTTTTTGTGTTTCTGACAAGGCACCAAACCAAAGAGATGTTTTGGTACTGGGTAATTATTTTATTTCCGAAAAAAAAATTAGGATGGAGAATCTATTCTCATGTCTTTATTTTCTAAGAATTTTTTATTTTATTTTTTTCATTTTAACCTTTTTTTTGGGTTTTTCATTTTTTTAGTTTTTTTTGTTTTCAGTTTTTGAAAGGTTTTTTTCGGTTTTTTTTTTCAGTTTTAAGAATTTTTTTGTTTTTTGTTTTCTTTTGTTTCGTTTCCATTTAAATGTTTTTTTGGGGTTTTTTCTTTTTTTAATGATTTTTTTTTGTTTTCATTTTTTGTTAGGTTTTTTATTTTCATTTTTTTAGATTCATCATTTCTTTGTTCTTTTTTAAGGTTTTTCTTACATTTTTGTACTTTTTAATTTTTTTTAGAATGATTTTTTGTTTTAGTTTAGTTTTTTTTTCATTTTCATTTTTCTAAGAATGTTTATTTTTGTTTTTTCGCAATTTTTTTCCAGTTTTTTATCCCTTCTAAAAAAATTGTTTTCCTTTATTGTGTACTGATGGACACCAATAGAGGGACGTTTTGGTACTAGATAATTTTTTATCCTGAAAAAAATTTAGGATACAAAATCTATTCTCATGCCTATATTTTCTAAGAATTTTTTTATTTTTTCTTTTTCATTTTTAACCTTTTTGGGGGGGGTTTCAGTTTTTTTAGATTTTTTTTCAGTTTTTGAAAGGTTTTTTCGATTTTTGTTTTTTCAGTTTTAAGATTTTTTTTTTCTTTTGTTTTGTTTCCTTTTAAACTTTTTTGCAAGTTTTTCTATTTTTTAAATGATTTTTTTGTTTTAATTTTTTTGTAGATTTTTGATTTTCTGTGTTTTAAGATTCATTATTTCTTTGTTCTTTGTTCTTTTTTATTTTTTTCATTTTTTTATCTTTTTAATTTTTTAGAATGTTTTTTTTTTGTTTTAGTTTAGTTTTTTTTTTCATATTCATTTTTCTATGAATGATTTATTTTTGTTTTTTTCCCAATTTTTTCGCAGTTTTTTATCCTTTCTAAAATAGTTATTTTCATTTTATTTTCGGAATGTTTATATGTTGACCAAAAATAAGAATATATTTTTTGATAAATATTTGTTACCTGGTATTTGAAATATGGAAAATATAGAATTTAGATGGTTCTATTATAGTTATCTTACATTGAAAACATATACACTGATATTACTTGTGTTTTATATGGCAGTGAGGTTGAAACTGCAAAAAGTAATTTTCTTCATTGCAGTTTTGTATTACAGTTTTGGCAGACAAAGGAACTTGCATGTTTAATAATTATCCAGTTAATTTCAATGATCGGTGGCTGGATTGGAGAATTGATAATATCAGCTCAAAGATGAGGCATGGTTGGGATATAATGTTGGGTGCATATGGACAGAACGTAATACGATATTCGAGCAAAATAAAAGTTCAAAGAATAGTATCTAATTTAACACAGCTACTTTGTGTGGAGAAGTATTTTTCCTTAGAAGAAAAAAATACTAAGCTTAATTTGTCGAGGAAGGAGAGAGCATTTTGTGACAAGGAGCTAAGCCAGAAAGGAGACTATAAATTGAGGGTTCCTTAGTACCAGAAAGGAGACTAGAAATGGGGGACGTGTTTCAGTGTTTGAAAGGTTTTTTTGGTTATTTTATTTCAGTTTTAAGATTTTTTTTTTCCATTTAACGTTTTTTTTTTTTTGGTTTTTTTTGTTTTTAATGACTTTTTTGTTTTCATTTTTTTGTTAGATTTTTGTTTCCAGTTTTTTAAGATTCATCCTTTCTTTGTTCTTTTCTTTTAAAGGTTTTTTTTCAGTTTTATTTTATTTTTTTTCGAGAATGATTTTTTTGTTTTAGTTTAGTTTTTTTTCATTTTTTTTTTAAATTTTCTAAGAATGCTTTTTTCAGTTTTTTCGCAGTTTTTTTTATCCTTTTTAAAAATATTGTTTTCATTTTATTTTGGGAATGTTTTATTATTGACCAAAAATGGGAATATAATTTTTCATAAAAGTTTGTTACCTTGTATTTGAAATATCGAAAATATAGAATTTAGACGTATTTCGTATACCAAACATCTCCTTAATTTTGCTAAGGGCAGTTAGGTAACTTGCTTAAAAATATATTTTCTTCAGGCCGAAGGAGACTAGCGGCGGATTCATATGGAGAATAGTGGGGACTTGCTAGATTTTCGGAAAGAAATAGTTTAATGACAATTTTCAAATATATATTTCTCGAATATGTCTGACTGTTTGATTAGCATTGACGCAATTTTTTAGAGTTTTGATTTTGTGATGAGAACTGTCATTTTAATATTTTTGATATTTATTTCGATTTTAGTGATCATTGCTTTAGATATGGCTTCGTTTGTTGGATAAGCTGTAATTATAGGTGTTTTTTTTTTGGGAGAAGGTAATATTTTCACTTTATTAAGTCTCCTTAAATGTTCTCTTTCAAGTTTAGAAAATTAAAAAATTTTATTTTCAAAATAATATTAATTAATGTTCTCTTTCAGATACAAAGTAACATACCTATATATATATCTATATATTTATATAGATATATACATACATATATGTAAATGCATGACTAACCACTAATTATTTAGATTATATGCGTCCTACCAAAAAATTAATATTCATACACAAAAAATAACTAAATGATAGTTTATCTGTCCCGTGCATCGCACGGGTACACGCTGTGAAACCCGTAATTTCAGATAATTATTTATATAATTTATTTAGCTAATCATTATTAATTGTTAAATTAGGAAAATGCAATTTTCTGGAAATTTTGTCAAAACCCGTAAATTCAATTATGTTGTTTTTCTAAATTATTAAAATTGCATGTTTGTTAAATCAATGTTTTATCCAATTATTATTAATAGAAAATTATTAATTTTAAAATAAATAAAACATGGATTTTTGTTTGTCATCCAGACCCGAAACCGACTTTAAAACTAAAAACATTCTTAGTTTTAATTACAAATATTTTATCGAATTTCTTAAAAAGAAAAAAAAAAAACAAATTTGGCCAAAGTTTTTAAAATCCATTTTTTTAGCTTTAGGTCCAAAGCCATTTTTTCTCATTAAAAACCAAGCCTATTCGTTAAAGCCCATTGAAGCCATTAGGATATAACCTTTTAGTTTTGAGCCCAAAAGGCCATACCCATACTTCAAACTTTCCATTCATTCTGTAGATGAATGAATGAGTTTTCATTCATTAGTGTTTGTACAGACTTTTCATTATTGTGGTTGGAATGAATGAGCTTTCACTCTTCATTCTTTAAGCTAACCGACCACCCTTCGTTTCTTTTCTGTGAACGGACGTGGCCGTTCCCTTCCCCTTCCGTAACCGACATGATCGACCACCCCCTCTATTCTCCACTCCTATATATATAAACCCTCTCCTCCATCTTCCCCATCACCATTTCCCTTTCCCAAAGACTTAACCCCAAACCCTAGCCCGAGTTTTCGGAGCCGATCCCGACCGCCGGCCCCCTCCCCGAGCGGCAATCTCCGGCGCCACCCAGCCCGACCCGCGCGGCTCCCCTGCGCGGCCCTCCTCCCGGCCGATCCCGAGTCCGGCGCACCCCTCGTCGCCAGTCCCCGCGAGCCAGGCGCCGCCCCAGGCCGTGCGATGTTCCCGCCGGCCGCCCCCGTGCCCTATGTCCCTGGCGGCTGATCCCCGCAGCCCCGACCAGACTTTTCCCGGCCTCCCGCCCCCTGCTCCGAGTTTGTGATTTCTCTTCTGGAATTTTCCGTTCTCTGGTGCTGTTCCGCGGAACCCCCGCTGTTGTCTTTTCCAAGCTTGGGTGCTGTACACGCAGCCGAACTCCGACGAGGCGTGTTACGAGTCCGAGGCAACCCTTCGGATTCCATCAACTTGGGTAATCTCTGGTAATCACAGTAGTTCGTCCCTCGTATGCGTCGATGATGAGTTTGGTTCGCAAATTTCTTCGAAAATTTGGTTTTTCGATTACGGGTTTGGCTCCGAAGATTTTCGGAACCTTTGTTGCTTTTCGGTTTTAGTATTCTGAGGTTCCGGAAAACTTTCGGAAAAGTTTCCAACGGTTGGTTTTTATTCTAAAATTTTCGGAAATGTTTTGGAATGGTTTTCGGGAGTTCTGATTTGGTTCGGGTTCTCTGAATAAATATCAGAAATGATTTATGGATGTGTTTATATATATATTTGGGTTTCCCTGGTTTGGGATTAATTGCAGGAAGTCATGGCACACTTTTCCAGTTTTTGGGTTGACCAAAAATAGAGGAAATGCTGCCGGATTTTTCATAAAAATTTAGTTATATTTTAAAATGATTTTAAAATGATTTTTCGGAAAATATTAATATTTTTAGATTTCGGACGACGACCGTATTGGTCAATGGGCCCTGGCTAAGTGCAAACGAAACCGGTTTTACCGGACGTTGAGGCATTAGCTATTTTGACGATTGGACCAATATCTGAGACTCATAAAATAAATTCAATTTAGTTTAAATTATTATTTTATTTTATTAAATTGTAGGATAATTTTCAGGACTAACCAAACTTTTATTCTTATTTAAATTCATGTAATTGGTCTGTAAGGGCATAAGCCCATTTATTTATTCTGGTTGTGAGAAATTGTAATAGCTTAGAATTTTGTTTTGCTTTCTTTTATATTTCTGGTTATCATTTTGTCGTAAGAACATAGTAAAAGATAATAATTATTTATTAAAAAAAATGAATGTTTTATCACATAGAAATTTAAGTTGTAAATAATGATTCACGTATTTCTCACTTAAAGAAAAGTTTTAGTTTTATATTTACAAATACGAAAATACAAAGTTTTGTCAATAAACTGGTAAACATAAAGTTTTTTCCCAAAAATTAGTTACAGAGTTATCTTTCTTAATTAATTGCAACTCACTAGATAAATTGTGTTGTTTGTGATAACGTAGTCAAAAGACTAAAATTGACTAGGACACAACTAGAGATTGCAACTAGTATAGTAACATTGGCGACTTTGGTTTTCTGAGACAAGTTTCCCGAATGTAGGATTTCAAGGAAGAACCTGATTTCCCATCCCGACGTATCGACCCGTCCAGTCTAATCATTTGAGGCAAGTACATTTTTGTGGTAGATTACAATTAGTTAATAATTATTTTAATGCAATTTTAAACCACGATACAACACGGAACTCTCTTTGAGAGCATTGACTGTAACTACTGTAACTATTGGAGACTAGGGGAGTAGTGTAGTGGATATGACCACATCCAATTAGTATAACTGAATGTATTAGCTTACCCCTCAAACACACGGGGATAAGCCATACCATATCACTAGGATATTACTGTAACAAACCCAATCCGGTCATATTCATTACCTATTCATATCACACTGTTTTAACTGTTGGAAAATCATTTATTTCAAATTGTTTAAAAGTGCATAATTCTATTATTAATTTAAATTGTTAAAATATTATGAATTGTACTTTGCTCCCTCCTGACTGGAGACTATATTTTTAGGTCCTGTTGAGGATGCAGAGCTACTGATTAGTAGCTACTATGACCCTGAGCTATACCCTGCTGTGCTTCCTGAGGATGGCGTACCTGATGATGATGTTGTTTCTTTTTATATGATATTTTCCAGTTTGATAGTTTCGTTTAAAAACAATGTTATTTCAATTGGTGGTTTTAAGATTGTACTCTGTACTGAACAAGTTTTAATTTATCGAATATTAAAGATTGTGGCAAATTAAATTGAGTTGTTGATTACCTGCATATGGAAGATACAGCTCACTACCGCCGCCTCAACAGCGGTGCAGGCTGGGCATGATCCGATTCGACCCAAGTAATTGGGACCGGGTCGTGACACACGCACTAGTTATCAATGAGAGAAACAATACCCTTCCCAAGGATGGGAATTGTACTTCCATCAGCTATGGTGACATTAGTCTGGTTGGATGGTTTAACGGTTTGAATAAATATTAGAATCAAATATCATGTGTTGTTTCACCAGAGTCAATTATCCAAGTATTATTCGAAATCGAATCAGAAATCCTTAAGGCCTTAAACTCATTACCTGTAGCAATGATAAAGCAGTAGTTTGCTCAATAATAAGCTCATATTTAGTCTTCATTTCAACAACGACAGCACGTTGTTTATTGTAGCAGGGATCATGGGTTTTGTCCCATCCTTGAAGATAGATGATCTTCTTCGGTCGGAGGCGGCTTACGTGGGATCATCTTCGGACGGAGGTTTTGTCCCATCCTTCAAGATAGATGATCATCTTCTTTCTCCCGGCTATATGCATCTCAATGAGAGTTGCCCATATATCATAATTCTTCTCATCCAGCAACACTCCAATATAAAATGAGAGATTCACATAGTTGTCATGGATTTTGGTGTCCATCAAATAATTGGGTAGAAATCAAATAGATGGTTAGCGATGGAAGGAGGCGGCTTACGGATGAAGAAGAAAAAAAAAGAGTTATGACATGTATCAGAGGCGGTGGTATACATTTGGATCAGTGATCGACTCGGTGGATTGCGGATCAAGAAGAGCTACATGACCTAGAATTGTTTTCTTCTTCTTGACAACCTGCTCCGATAGCAAGAAGAATTGATAGAATAAATTATATATTCATCTCTCTTTGGAGGTAAGTATATATAGAGACAAAATCCTAGTACACCAAGTAATTACACTTACAAATCTATCCAAGACTAATTTATATAATTAAAAGCTTCCTATAACAAGACTATCCTTAATTAAGGACTTCCTATAATTAAGTTGTTATTTAGTTAAGGACTTCATATAATTAAGTCACTCCTTAATTAAGAACATTCTATAATTAAATCGTTCAACATCATCTTGCCTTTTCATCTAGACTCATTATAGTCAGTCAAAAACTTTTTTTCCAACCTTTTTTCTCTTCAAAAATTTAAAAAAAAAATCTATAGTGGAAAAAGATTCCACAAATGACTGTAAAGGGCCAAGTTTAATCATTAAAATTGCTATAAAGGGCCAATTTGCTGGATTTTTTAAAAGATCAATGAATACTCCATATGTCATACCCCAGTCCCAAAGTACGTGAGTATGCCAACTGGTATGTATGCATAGGCCACTCCAATATGAGGAACATGATCAATACATACTTACGTTGTAATTGAGCTCTCGCTCATAAGGTATATAATAATGGGTCACATATATAAGTAATAATCTCGTCCACATCATATAAATAGTAACTAAGCAAGAACAACAAGAATGTATAAAGTGCATGAAGAGATGATTTGAAGTACTAATAGTCGGGTGGAAACAAATCCACTACCAAATGACTATTAATAACTGAAAGCAGGAAAAATGGTCCAGTACAACATGAAATGAAAAGGATGCGCAAGAAAATAAATAAGAAGTAACTCATGGAAACTCTGAAGACAAGACCTCCTCATCACCAAAAGCAGGGTCTAATCCGGGTCCTTACTCCTCGAGATACTGCTGATCGACTACACCATAAAGGATACCAGGTTCTCAGAGGGACATAACAAAATACATAATATATATGCTATAATAAACTGAATTCTAAAACATAAGGGTACCCTAACCATCTATGTGAATGCAGTTAAGGACAACGTTCCACGTGGGGGCTCTCCGAACAAATAATAATGTACGACACACGTAGTACTCATCCGAGTCACTAGTGGCCAACTAGAGGGAAGTAAATAAATAGTAGCATCTACATGTAGTAACTATCCTCCCCATCACATGAGACTGTCCAAGTCATATCCACAACATGTCCAGCTTGTAACTGCAACGACCTCTAACACAACATACTAGTAGCAGTTACGTTCTATCCGTCGCACGTCCCACACGTATCGATGGCCAATCGAATATGCAGATCTGTATCCTATATGAAAATCACACCTCGTGTCATGCATGTGTCATGGCCAAAAGAGAGATAAAAGTACCTCACAATCATAAGGTAATCTACTAATACTAGCCAACATGCATAAAATAAATAAAAGACATGTAATGCGACGAACTCTGTCGTTGCACCCAACTCTAGCTTGGATGCGCAGTTTAAAGCATAACAACTCGATAAAATATAAAAAAAAATATACTAAAATATAAAAAATGAACAGTAATCATAGCAATGTATACTTGCCTACAATGGAATCAGTAATTTGATTCAAGTCAGAGGAGGCACAAAAAGTGGAATATGAACGAACGTCTCCGAGTGCTGAAATAAACATTACCAACGTGTTCAGAATCAGCGAGGTAGTCAGAAAAGCCTACCCATAAGTGTTGAAACACTTTGATCTTGTGTTCATTTCTACCTTATTCTGCCTAATTTAATATAGTGTTAAAACACTTTGATCTTGTGGTCTACCAAACTGTATGTGTCACCTACATCTATATTGTAGCAGGAGTTTTACTGTATTAAGGAGCATTACTTACAGGCAGGCAATGAAACATTCCTAGGAAGGACTTAAATAAATATCTGGTGGGACATCTGTAGGATATTTTTTTCTATATATAGACAGCAGTATGAAAGCCTATGTTGCGGAAACCAGGACTTGACATGGGAGGCACACTGTGGCACGGACACCGCGTCTATTTTGATGTGTCCTAGTGTAGATTGAAGTGTCCACACGGCTCAGATTTTTGGAGTGTTCGTGCTTCTTAGATGAAATCAGAGTCTACTGTATTAAGAATGTAAATCATTCTTACATACTATTGGGAATCCTAACATGCAGCACTACTTACAACTTACAGGAAACAAAACACTCCTAATACCTATCTAAATAAATATGGTGGAAGTATCTGCAAGATCTTCTTTTTTTCTATATATGTAGAAAATAATAGTTGGTGTAATTTTATTGATGGACTACTTCACTACTTATAGGGAGTCTAGCTCCTCTACATACTACAAATTTCGATGTGGGACTAAAAGTCCCTTATTGATTCTCAACACTCCCCCTCAAGATGGACGATAGATATTGATCATCCCCATCTTGTTACATAGCTTTGACAGACTTAATGAACTAAGACCCTTAGTCAGACAGTCTGCCACTTGTTCTTCTGAGCGGACATGGCCAATCTTCAGTATCTCTTGCTCCAGCTTCTCCTTGATAAAGAATCGATCGATTTCGATGTGCTTCGTTCTGTCGTGCTGAACCGGATTATTCGCTATACTTATTGCGGCTTGACTATCGCTCAGAAGATGCAACGGTGTCCCCTTATCCAACTTCAACTCTATCAGCAGTGCTTTCACCCATAGTAGTTCTGACACCCCTAGAGCCATTGCTCTGTATTCTGCTTCAGCTGTCGACCGTGCTACCACTGACTGTTTCTTGCTTCTCCATGAAACAAGGTTTCCTCCTACAAAAACACAGTACCCCGTGGTAGACCTTCTATCGTCTATGCAGCTTGCCCAGTCTGCATCACAGTATCCCTCAATATCTGTGCATCCATTCTTCTTGAACCACAGTCCTTTTCCCGGCGTCCCTTTCAGATATCTTAGGATCTGAAATACTGCATCCATATGACCCGTTCTTGGATCATGCATATAGCGGCTTACAACGCTTACTGCAAATGAGATATCAGGGCGAGTATGCCCTAGATAAATCAGTCTGCCTACTAGCCTTTGATACCTTTTGCGATCAACAGGCTCTCCTGCTTCTGCTTCCATCTTGCACTTCTAGTCAATTGGAGTGACTGCTGCTCGGCATCCCAGCATCCCTGTCTCCTTCAGTAGATCTAGTACATATTTTCTTTGTGAGAGAACAATTCTTTGTTCACCATCACACACCTCGATACCTAAAAAGTATCTCATCTGTCCTAAGTCCTTCACCTCAAACTCCTTAGCGAGTTTCGACTTCAGCTTAGTGATCTCATCAGCATCATCACCTGTGATCACTATATCATCCATATATACAGCAAGTATAGTTATGTGGCCTCTTGCATGCTGGAGGAAGACCGTGTGATCTGCATTTGTCTGATGGTACCCCATGCCAGTGACAGCCTTTCTGAATCTGTCAAACCAGGCTCGAGGAGATTGCTTCAGCCCGTACAGCGACTTCTTCAGTTTGCACACTTTTCCATGTGACGTTCCTTCACCTGAATCTGACACAGAGTAGCACCCCGGAGGAGTCTCCATGTATACTTCTTCTTGTAGGTCTCCATGAAGAAATGCATTCTTTACGTCTAACTGGTGTAGCTTCCACCCATAGTTTGCTGTAATGGAGACCAGCGTTCTTACGGCACTCATCTTCGCTACTGGGGCAAAAGTCTCATCATAGTCGATACCATATGTCTGGGTATAGCCTTTTGCAACCAGTCTCGCCTTGTATCGTTCAACTTTTTCTTCTGGTGTCTCCTTCACTGTGTAAACCCATTTGCATCCCACAGCTTTCTTCCCTTCAGGTAATGGCACCAGCTCCCATGTCTTATTTTTCTCTAGTGCCCCAAGTTCTTCCATCATTGCGGCTTTCCATCTTGGGTCCTTCTTTGCTTTCTGCCAATTCTTAGGTAAAGAAGTGGAGTCTAACGAAGTGAGGAAGGCTTGATAAGTCGGAGAGATATTAGAATAAGACAAGTAGTTGGCGATATCATGTTCATAATCTCGATAACGAATAGGAGCCTTTCCCGCATTAATGCGAGAAGACCTCCTTAAGGGAGCAATGGGAGGTGGGGAAAGCATACCATCCGAGTCGGAGAGACCCGCTTCCGAATCCGAGTGATCCGGTACGGGAGTAACATCTTCAGGAGTTGGGGCAGGAGTAGACGAGGGACTTGGCACATTTGGCACAGGGCACGGCACAGTACTGGACCTCTGCTGTCGTCTTCTGTACACTTGGAGCTCTTTTTCCCTTGTCTGCTTCTCCCCCTGCGTAATATATGTATCGTCTTCTTCATCCTCCGTATCGGTATTACTGATGCTTTCTCCTCTTTCCTTCCAATTTGCAACAACAGGACAAGGTACCGATCCGACGACCACGCTTGGACGTATTATCTCCCCCTCACGGCTAATACCCGCTGTGTTAGGTGTGTTTCCAAACGCGGAGCCCTCATCTGAACCATAATATGGTTCCACCTCTCTGAATGTAACGTCCATGCTTACAAACAGCTTCCGTTCCACCGGGCTCCAGCATACATACCCCTTCTGTGTCCCGGTGTACCCAACAAAGACACACTTAACTGCTCTAGGATCCAGCTTACCAACTCCAGGTCTGTTATCATGGACAAAGCATACACATCCAAATACTTTCGGAGGAACGGTGTATGCAGTTGTCCCCGTGAGCATTTCCAACGGCGTCTTCCAGTCCAGCAATTGAGAGGGCATCCTGTTGATGAGATAAGAGGCTGTCAAGACAGCCTGCCCCCACAAGTATTTAGGCACATTCATAGCTAGCATCATCGTCCGAGCTACTTCCAGCAGGTGCCTGTTCTTTCGTTCTGTAACACCATTTTGAGCCGGTGTATATGCACAAGAGGTTTGATGCAGTATGCCATGAGAGGATAAATATGCAACAAACCTCGTATGGGTATATTCCGTCCCATTATCCGACCGGAAACACTTAACACGAGCATTATATTATGTCTTTACGCGTTGATGGAAGCTCTGAAATGCTTCAAAAATGTCACTTTTATTCTTCAGTAGGTAGACCCACGTTACGCGGGTAGAGCAGTCAATAAAAGTGACAAACCATCTATAACCGTTAACACCGGTTGTAGGACAAGGACCCCACATATCTGAATGAATCATATCAAAAGCAGCAGTACATCGATGCCCAGAACTCACATAGGAGCTTCTGGTATGTTTTCCCAACTCACAAGCATCACAAACTAACAACTCTTTATTCGCTTTTTGATATAAGGATGGAAACATGCGACTAATAACATAAAAGGAAGAATGTCCTACACGCTGATGGTATAGGAGTAGCTCGGCTTCGACACTTCGACTTCGGACTTCTGGTTGTGTGTCTGCAACCAATGATGCCAGTGCTCTGTCCAGACCGTTCCTGTCCAAGTACCATAGACCCTTATGCCATGTGTCAGTGCCCAGTCGTCTCTCCATTCCCTTCTCCTGAAAGATTACCTTAGGAATATCAAAGGAAACAGTACAGTTTAGATCAAGGATAATGGCGCTAATAGATATAAGATTGACAGGAAAGGAAGGAGCATGTAAGACATTAGATAGAGTGATGGAAGGAGTGCAATCAATAGTGCCTTTAACCATAACAGGCCTGGAGGTACCATCAGCAGTCTGAATGCTTTCTGGCGGCGTTAGGTTAGAGTATTCTCGGAACTCACCTAGGGACCCCGTGACATGGCGGGATGCCCCAGAGTCCATAATCCAGACTGGCTGAGAGACAGATGCAAGAGCACGCGGAGGTATACCGTCACTGGTTTGGGAAAAGTAAGTGCAGTAATCTCCTGAGGTGGGCGGCACCTCAGAATTGACTTGTCGGTCACCAGAACCAATCTTTGAGCCCCGCAGTTTCTCAAGAACTTCTCTCTCAAATGGAGTTATGTCCGCCAGCTGATTGTCCCGGCCTTCATCCGCCAGATTCGCCGTGTTGCCTTCAGAGTAAGTGCCCCTTCCCCCAGTATAGCTGCCTCGACCACCTCGTCGTCCACCACGACCACGGCCCCGACCACGCGAGGAACTCCGTGCTGGTTTTGGGCAAAAGCGGATGTAATGCCCTGTGTCACCACAGTTATGGCAAACGCCTCCCGCAGAAGGAGGCTGGTTGAAAGCAGCAAAAGCAGATGTGGCAACTCCGACTTGCTCCCCCTGGGAGATGCCCCTGGTGGACATCAGCTTCAACCGTGCTTCTTCTTGTGCCATGGCAACTATGGCATCCTCTAAGGTCGGCAGCTTCGGTTGCGCAAGAAGTACATTCCTCCGTTGCTCAAATGCAGGGTTGAGCCCCTTCAAAAACTTTATCATCCGTTGCCGCGAGATATAATCCAAAAATTTCTGGAAATATTTTGCGAAGGACGGTTCAACCTGAGCATCCTCCATTCCAAGAGGATCATAATGGTCAAGATCAGACCAGTACTTCTTCAACAAGGCGGCGTACTCAGATATGGTACGATCGTCTTGGACTACCCGCTCGAGTTCATCCTGCAGTTGGAAGACTCGCATTGGGTTACCTGAACCGGAGTACATATCTTTCAATGTTCTCCAGATATCAGCAGCTCCCTCCATTGCTTCAACATTATCCGACACTTGATCGGTTAAAGAGGCTGTCAACCAACCAGCCACGACATTGTTGACAATCTCCCATACAGCAAACTCCTTCGAGGAGTGATCGACCGGGGCCTTGGTGTGGCCATCTACATAGCCAACCAAGCCACGTCCCTTCAGCGTCCGCATCGCCTGCCGCGACCATTTTAAGTAGTTGGTCGTGCCTTCCAGCTTCGTCTCCAGTTTGTCCAACTTTCTCATTCTATACGGTGACGGATCCACATCAGTATGGGTCACGCGTGAGGTTGCCTCCGGTAATCTCTTGGTCAGGAGATCCTCGACCAGGGACTTCATCTCTTCTGCTGTCAACTTCCCATAGATGGAATCCATGGTTTCTGCAACTGTAATCAGTGAGGTTTTGTTGTTTCCTGAGTCGTCGTCGTTTGCTTCGTCTTCGTCTTAGTCAGCAATCTGCTGTGAATCCTGATCTCAGGTAGCGTCTTCGTCAACTGTATATTCTGACAGTTGAGATAGAGATCAGGGGGGAAACAACAAACTAGCTTCCTCACTGATATGTTGGAGTGTATGCGACCAACTAGAACCGCGTCATTATGACGTGTTCGGACAGCCCAAACTTAGTTGTGCCTCCTTGCATGGCGAAGTATGCAGCACGCCGCAACAGAAATCCTAGAAGGATTCTGAGTGTACGAAAATCTAAAGAGATTTCGTAACAGAAGCAAGACGAAAATCTAAAGAGATTTCGTATGCGTAGCAGTAGGTCTTCTAAAGAGAAGATACTGAGTCTCGAAGGCAACAACAGTAGAGCTTCTAAAAAGAAGGTACTGATTCTCGAAGGCAACTGCAGTAGATCTTCTAAAAAGAAGGTACTGATTTTTATTTTTCTTTTTTCTTTTTTTTTTTTTGTGGAGAGAGAGAGAGTTATGGCTCTGATACCATGTAGAAAATAATAGTTGGTGTAATTTTATTGATGGACTACTTCACTACTTATAGGGAGTCTAGCTCCTCTACATACTACAAATTCCGATGTGGGACTAAAAGTCCCTTATTGATTCTCAACAATATATAACAACATCAATGAAATCAGAAAGTGGGGATCTAGGAAGTGCAGACACTCCAAATGTTGTGACCATGTCATGTCGTGTTGAACACCAGACTCAAAAAGGCACCAGGACACGCCAAGGTATAGACGGTGTTAATGAAATCAGCAGTGTGTACAGATCTAGGGAGCACAGATGCTCCCCTTATTGTTGTTGTGTCCATGTTGTGTCGTATCGGTACCTCTGGACGTGATAGATACATGCCAAAACTGCACTGTTCACCAAAATTTCAGTCTTATGACCATGTCTGTATTTGTGTCTTTCAGCATAGGTGGGGATCCTCTACGTCGAACGTTGTTGATGTCCTCCCTTTTATGTTTTCTTTTCTTTTCCACCAAACCTTTCTTGTCTATTTTTGATAATGCTATTTGTCCCTCCAAATTGTCCCTCCAAACATGTCAGCTGACATGGCATATTGATGTGGCAGCTGACATGGCAAATTTTATAATTAAAATTAAAATTAACATTAAAATTAATATTAACATTAATATTAATACTAACATTAAAATTAGTAGTAACATTAACATTAACAATAATATTAATATTAATATTAACATTAACATTAACAATAATATTAATATTAACATTAATATTAATATGAAAAAAATTGGATAATTAATTTTTGGGTTAAAATTTGTCATATGACACATAATATTATTTAACATTCCACGTCAGCTGCCACATATGGAGGGATGGTTTTGAGGGACAATTTGGAGGTACGAATAGCATTACTCTTTTTTTTAATAGTGATATATATTTTTCTTATTGTTCTGTTATTATTTCCCCAATTTTTCATGCTGTGACGTGCCTATTCTGAGCTGTAAGATGATTTTTATTTGCTGATGTTTGATTAGTCACATTGAGATCATTTGTTCGTTCTTTTTTTTTTTTCGTTTATGGTGCTAAGTTTGCTTTAGAGCAATTGCGAGGAAATGGTGTAGAAGTGAATAAAAAATACAATATCTTTTAGGAATTAAAAAAAAATCAATGTGTTTTTGTATTTGATTTTCTACTTAACTTGGTTTTGTTATTTCAGAACACTTAATTTGAGGTCTACTAGCATCAAGTCAACATGTCTTTCCAAATGAAAACTATGTTGTAGCAAGAGATTTACTGTATTTAAGTATGTATTTATTTTTTAGAAACATATTAAATAAACTGCCATTTCCCACAAAATCTGCTGACTTCTAAATCAAGTTTACACATCAAAATAAATGTCAATACTACATTGATAGATATTGCTGTTACTGTTGGTAGATATTACATGTCATACAACATCTTTGAATTTTTTCCATTTGGCAGTGTTGTTCATATACCTTCTTAGGCCTTCAATTTTTGTTTCCATATTTTTAATATATTTCGAGGGATTCGACCTGTTAGATATATAAGATGGCATTGATATTTGTCGACCGCTGATTTGTTTAGGGATCTCCCCCATTTAGAATGCCATGTTGATTGTTTAAACGGGTTTCTTTGGTTGTTACCATTGGCAGCATTTTTGAAGTTATGCAATGGGTTTAGATCCCTCTTGTACAATCTCCATTTCCATCATTGAAGCATGTTGGGAAATTTTCCTGTGGAGCCATTCAAGTGTAGAGATTAGAATCTGATGTCTGGGACATCTCACCGAGTTTTCGCAGTTAAAAGCGACTAATCAAAACGTCGAGCTTATCTTTGACTTGTGAAGAGAAAATGTACTTATGAACCTTCATGTAGCAACAGGTATGTACTTTGAGTTACTGGGGTTAGTTATTTGAAAAAACCCAAGTCCAAATTTAACTAATTAGCTGCTTTAGTGTGGTGTCTCCTAAAACAAGAACATTTGTGTTGTGGTGTTTCTTTCCGAAAGAATCAAAGTATGATTATGTATTTTAACTAGACCATTATACCTGAATATCTACAAACAGTAGAGAAGCTAAATCATAACACCAGAGGAGTTGATCTGATCAGAATTTCGCTTAATTATTCCAAGAGTTAAAACTTCCTGGAATAAGTTATTTACCTGTTATAAAGCTCATAATTTGCTTCATTGCAATAGGTGCCAGAAGTAAAAAAAAAAAAAAAAAAAAAATTAAGTTATTGTCAGATAACACAGATTGTAATGCAACCTAGTCGATGCTGTCAGGTTTGGAAATAGCTACGGATATGCTTGGAAGAGCCGATAGGGAGGTACAGAACTGCTGCATCTTCATAAGAAATTGGTAAATGTAGAGATATTGGTTTCAGATCTCCAGAGCAGATCGATGATAGTCAGGTCTCAATCAAGTTCACATAGTACTTTGACACAACACAAAACATGGTTTGCCTGAGAAAAAAACAATGCCCAGAGCTCCATTCATTCTCTAGAGCTCCCTGAACTTGGACAATGCAATGAGGTTCCTGGTGAAATTGAAGCAGAGCTTCCGGACGAGGGGTCTACCAGTTTGATGGGCCAACTACTTGTAAGTTTCCGCGCTTCGTTCCCAACACCATTGATATTTACAAGTGGAGGAGCCTATGTATCAACATGTCAAAAGGACCTGATCAGAACTAAAACTGAGTAACTGATCAAGGGAACGGTTGATTGTATATTTTGTATGTAAGAATTAAGAATTCAGATATTTTGATGTGGGATATTGTATGTAGATGAATGTTCAGGAATTTAACATTGTAAGAAGGATAGCTTTTCACTAATAAAGTTATCACATTTTAGTAAATGAGGAGTGAAGACCAAACTAGTACTATGTAGATGGGTTACTCATTATAATTATAATTAGGGTCTGTTTGGCGGCGGAAAATTATTAGCAAGTTAGAAAGATTGTTTTGAGTTCTTAGAAACTATGTAGAAAGTAGTTTCTAAACTAAAAAGAAAATTAAAGCAACATGAGGACATGTCATTATTAGAATAATGTACATATGAGCTATATTGATTATCTTGGATTTACCTTTTTTAAGTAAATAAATTATAACTAATGCTACCCTTTGGTTTCCTTATAAAAATTCAAGAGAACTATAAAAGATCATCCGAGGCAAGAAATCAACAAGCATCATGTCGCGTATGTGGAATGAGTCCATCAATTAGATGGCAATTGATAATAATTTATGAAGAATTCAGAAATTTGTTAATAGTGCAAAATCAGTGACAATTGTGGGTAATTGACAACCATGACTTGTGCAAATTTTGATTGATGAGGAACAACTTAATGTATGAATTTGATGGAGAAAGTGAAGAGTCTACTGAGAAGGTTTCGGCTAAACTATGGAGATGAGTACTTATCCCAAAGATGATCTAAGCAAAAGCTTCTTTTACAAAGGGAAGCAGGAACTCTACAAGGTTTTACCTATCCAAGAGAAGTTGGATACACATCCACAGCATATGAAGGTTGAGCAACTTGAACATAATGTGCAGAAAGCATAAACCTATTAGAGTAGACTTCAAACTTTAGATAATATTTTTATGGTTTTACTACAATTCTAAGTTGTAAGAACCTCATGCCTTAGAGCAATTATGATCCAGCTACAACAAACAAAGGAAATCCATTGGGAAAAAAATTAACTAAAAAACTTGGTGGACACCGAGGAGAGGTATAAGACCCGGGCTCTTGTGGTCACCGAGGAGAGATATAAGATCCTGGTGGCAGGGGCAGAGCCACATGATAGGTGCACTGGACTGTAGCCCAGTGCAAAATATTGTAAATTTGCAAGGGATAATTTTTGATATTGAATGATTGCTAAAAAATTACTTTGGTATAATATGGTCAACTGGTAGACAAGCAAACACATGCATACTTGATACTTGGTTAACATGCTTTATATTGTAGCAAGATTCAGTTTTTTTTTCTTGCCTTGGTGACTTATCAAGTTTATGAACGAGGATACAGAGGATATCTTGATGTTCCTTTCATGTTTTTATTTTTAAATTATGTGCTCCTTTCCATTTAGTTTTTTTCTTTTTCTTTACTCTTCTTATTTCATGTATTTGTTGTTATTTGCAACTTGGACAGCATTTTGCCGATACTTTGTTAGTCTATGACCGATTTTGAATCATCGAATTTACTACCGACCTGCTCTATATGCATTTGTCTTTCCTAAACTCGCAATTGTGAAATACTACCGAACAAAAGTCCTAGAATCATCGAATTTACAAGACAATTGTGTTAGTCTATCACAGATTTTGAATCATCCAATTTACAAGAAAAATTCTGTCGAATTTTTGGTATAAATTTTGAGAACCTTATAATAATACTATTAGCTAGCACACCCTACTCCAAAATCCTGGCTCCGCCCCTGCTGGCTGGGTGGCGGAAGATCAGTGGATCGAGCCACGGAGGCGTATTATTCCTTCCATTTATCTGGTAGGCGTTGGGGCCTGGGGGACAGTGGGCCCAACATGCATACAATGCAGCATGCACAAAGTCCCGTTCGTATCGCAGGGCATCTCAAAAAAAAAACTAAAAATGGTGTTGAGAAAGAAATAAAAAAAACCTGAACTGCTCGGGATACCTATAAAATGTACTAATAAGAAACAAAAATCACACGTACAATACTTTGATTACTTGGTGCAAAACACTCAAAATACAGCATAGAAGATTTTGGAAGTTATGTCCAACTGCAGTATAAATAGTTGGCACGGAACATCACAAAACAAGCCTCATATATCTAACTAACAGTGATTTATGAGTCTATTAGTAACCAATGTGATTATATCATGCATGACATTACAAATTGATCATAACATGACATTACAAATTGATCAGAAATATGCTGATGCATCTAACCATCTTGTTGGATGCCTCTCTGAATGCATTATTGAGTAATCTTCCGCAGTAATAAATTTGATTCAAGTACAAGATGCATTTTAAAAACATACATGTCTAATTTAAGTATATGCCTAGAGAAAGGAACTTTAGCTTCAAAAAAGATTTCTGAGCTATGTAACTCGAGGTGTTGCTAATCCTTTGTTTTAGGTCTCGAACACGCACAACAGTGAACTTTCTTCCGTCTGGGGCTATCTTTTCTTCCATAGAGATAATCCTTCAGAAGGACCTTAGTTTTTTTCTCTGCAATTCTGGCCCTTCTGAAATCTTCTTCTTCCTTGAGTTTCAGCAAAATATACTGGACTTTCTGCACCTCCAACTCCAACCTTGCTATCTTCTCTGATCCTCTTCGTGCTCGTTCTGAAATTTTTCTTTCACTTTGTCTTCCACTAATGTTGCCAAATCCATCATTCTGCTCACTAGCAAGACTGCCCGGGGATGCAGAAAAGCCTTCAGCCTTCTTTATCAACTTATTGTTCTTGTTCATCAGATGTGAAATGACCTTCTCTCCCTCTTTCAACTGCGCTTTGATTTTCTCAAATTCCACATTTCTGCTCTCATTCAATAAAGATGTTTCCAATTTTCTTTTGAGTTCCTTCACGTTCATTTGAAGAATCAACAGTCTTTGACCATCAAAAGAAAGCCTTCCGCTAACACTTCTACTCCACTCTGGATCTGATTTGGAAGATGGGTATTCATTCTTTGTTTCATCTACTAGTTCAGTTTGGTGATACTCTAGATCATGAAATGAACCTACTGGCTTGTTAGAGTCTCCAGTATCCCATAACTCTATCTCATACTTGGTTTCAACACTCTCTATTGTACTAGGAGCACGCGAACTAGCACCATCTTCATATTGTGCAGATATCAGAACATGATCCAGCTGAATATCTTTCACAATTTGATCATAGCTTTCTCTAGATTTTTCAGTATCAGCGCCAAACTCCTCTTTCGTTTTGGAATGTACGACACTATCTTTGTTCACTTCTGATTTCTCTTGGCCTATAACTGTTCCTGAATTTAATTCGTCGAATGTTCTCATTGCTACATGTAAATTAGCAGCATCGGAAACAGACCTTTCCTGCTCTAGATGATCCATAAGCACTGTCTGAAGTGCATTAAGCTTTGCATGCAACTTTTGCAGTTCCAAAATTCCTGCAGACATGGTTATATAATCTGCAATTTTCTCACCATCATTCTTTTCATGTTGAAGGCACACCAATTTATTATCCTGGACAAAGCAAAAACAAGTTAATAATATTCATAGTTGGAACCAGAGAAGTTTTGATATTTTGCATTCTAAATGTGTTTTTGATGCAACATCTCAAATTCAGCCTGCTAGGCTGCAGAGCCTAAAGAGAATAAGCAGACTACATGTAACAATGAACTTAAATAAAAACTATCATAAAGAACAAAATTGCATATAAACGATCATATAAGACGGGCAAGATAACTGGCACTACATGGCAAATCATGTAATGCTAAACAAGACATTTTGCACCTCTCAAAGCAAAGGTTTGCAAACCGCCATCAGGGTACATTTACTGGATATGGTTCATATTAGTGGACATGCAAAAATGAATCATGTTAAGCTACAAAGGACGTACTGAAGGATCCTCATTTTTTCAGAAAGAATCACCAAACCTAGTGACTTAGATCATAAAGAATCTAAGTAGTTGTATTGCTATTGTCTTTTTCACTGCATGTATTCCATGAAATAACTATATAATGTTACAGAGGAGACATTGCCTCTTAACAGATACGAATGGAAGAAAAAGATTCAAATACCCCAAAATTTGGGATAAAGTATTTGCTGTTGTAGATTCATACTATATATATACAGATCCAAGTCCCATTTAATGTATAATGCAATAATGACAATTACTTTCAACTTAGTAATCATGTAGATTGATGGAACTAAAAAATACTATGTGCAGATAACATGCATGCGACAGCAACCTTATTAAGCACAAAACCAAATGAAACTTTAAACAATAGACAGCAGCCCAGATGAAGTACTACTATATAGTATATACTATGGTTTAGAAACTACACCATTGACAACCTTATCGGTCACCCGAAAATGCTCCAATTTAGACGAATTTGAAACATCCAATATGGATTTTACAAAATTATCAAGCACAATTGTAAGTACCTAAAAAAAAAACTATTATCACAAGTTACGTACTATTGTTGTTATTGGGTTTTCATTAGTATCTATCTATACTTGTCTAACCACTGACATATTTGTACGAGGAATCCAAGATTCCAAAACCGTCAGCTATCATGTTATCTAAGGCTACTCTCTAAAACTACTCATTCATCTTTTAACACATTTAAGAATAATATCCTAAAGCATGTTCCAAAAAAAGAGAGAATGAAGGATATCCAAACAAAAGCTAAACCAATCAATTTTAAAAGCATGAAGGGAAATGCAGTTAAGTAAAATGAAGGAGATGGAAGATGTGGCTTATTCTACACAATAAATCAATAATGTTAAAGATGTTATACTCGCAAAGGTTCTGGCTAAACTGCACCTGAATACAACAAGAGGGATATGGCTATTATTAGAGTGCATTCAACTTAGATAGTGACACGTGTTCAATACAAGCACAACGGACGCATTCTAAGGATTTAGAGAAGCTCGGAAGGAGTCAGAACAGTAAAAAGAAACAATAGTATCAACAAGACAGTATACTGGTGGCATACTGTCGGTATGCCGCAGGCATACTTAAGTGCTCTTTTTCGATCCAACAAGTTGACAAAGGTTTTGTGAGGAAAACAAGTCTATAAGCACGTTGTTGGTAATATTGATGGCATGTCATCGGCATATTATCCACATGTTGTCAGGTCCAATCTAGTTCAATTTAATGAGCGGTACAGATCTAAAGTTGGGGTTTTGACAATCTAAATTGCTCCTAGGCCTTAGGTTAAGTTGTAGGGGATATTTCTATCCTCCTTAACCCAACTATTGTAGCCGTCAAGGAGTTTTTAAGGCTGAAAGAGATTTCTAGGGTTTCTAGAGATCTAGAAAGGAATCAAAGAAGGAGATTGGTTCATATCTCATAAGGTGAGTTGCGATTTGCGGTGTTTGCGTTTGTAGTTCTCTATAAGGTTTTTTTTTCTTTGACTCAATAAAGTTTTCTCCATTTGTCCTGTAGAGTAGGTCGAGTTTGATCAAACCATGTATATTGTGTGTTCTTGTGGATTAGTTTGCTTTCTCGTTATTTCATCATACTAAAGTATTGTTCATGTCATCACTTCAACGTATGTGCACCAATAATTGGTATCAGAGCAAAGATCAAACCGAAGAAATTTCAAACTCTTTGATCTAGGTCAATGGTAGGTGACGACATTGGTCCTCTCCCTATCTTCCTAGGACATTTGAAATCGTTGGTTTATTTAGGTCCAAGAGAATTTGGAATTCACAATGACGAATAACAAAAGTAAATGGCACCAAGTTCTAGATGGAGAAATTCACTGGTAAAGGTAAATTTTCGACGGATAAAAAAGCTTTCAGGTATGACAGATGATTCATGGGAAGACATGGATCAGAGGGAATTGAGCACAATAGAGCTTTGTATGGCTGATGAGCACATGTATAATAACGTCATGGAACAAACCTCAGTGGCCGGTTTATGGTTGAAGCTAAAGGGCATATATATGAAAAAGCCATTGTTTAACAAGTTATACCTCAAGAAGCAGCTCTACAGTCTCCGTATAAAATAAGGGACTCAGGTTCTCAGCCATCTAAACAACTTCAACAAAAGTAAGTGATCTTCTTGTCTCGAGGTAAAGTTAGATGAAGACATGGCACTTTTACTTCTTTCTTCGTATCCAAGATCGTATAATGTTCTAGTGACAACAATATTGTATGGTAAAGAGATTCTTGAGGTAGAAGAGGTAACAACAATCCTACTTAATAATAAAATTATGAAGATGCCAAATCCTATCGATGAGTCATCCGTGTTGATTGCTAGTGAAATAGGAAAGTCAAAGAATAAGGATGGAGGAAATACTAGTCGAGACGGGTCCAAGTTAATAGGACAAGAAAGTGATGCATGTTTCTTTTGCAAACAGTTGGGTCATATGAAGAGAGTGTCCAAAGTACAAGTAGAGGCTAGAGAAGTAGGGTTGGGCCACATGCTGAAGTAATCAAGGTCAAGGCAATGTTGCTCAGGAAGTTGGGGAGCCAGTTTGTGACCTACTCACCGTACATAACAGGAAGTAAAATTTCTCCGAGGCATGAATTATTGACTATGGGTGGTCATATCACATGATCCGAACATGGAGTAATTATGCACCTATAAGGAGTTCAATAGCAGTGTTGTTCTCATGTGGAACAATGCGCCTTGCAAAACCACTGGTGAAGGAAATATCAATTTGAAGATATTAGATGGGGGTAGTGTGAACGTTAGTAAACGTAAGACACGTTTCAAATTCAAAGAAAAAAACAATTTCTGGACGCATTGGATGTGACAAGGTCCGAGTTCGTTTGCCATGCAAATTGTCTAAAAATAGTGAAGGATAACATGGTAGATATGAAGGGACAAAGATTGTCATAAACCTTGTATCTATTGGACAATAGCACAATTACTGATGGCACAGCCGTCAGAACAGGAAAAGAGGTGGAGGATACCACAAAGTTATGGCATTTACACCTAGGCCACATGAGTAAGAGGGGTACATGAGTTTCATAAAAATGAGTTGCTAATGGACCAGAAGGAGTGCAAATTAGAATTCTGCAAGTTCTGCATAACGAACAAACAACAAAAGGTCGATTTCAAACATGCAGTTTAAAAAACTAAAGAAATCCTTGATTACATTCACTCGGACATATGGGAGCTATCAATCCAAAGAGGTGTTAAGTACTCTCTCACCTTCATAGATAACTCTCCCGAAGGGTATTGGTTATTTTATCAAATATAAATCTGAAGTGTTTGCTAGGTTCCGAGAGTGAAAAACATTTGTGGAGAAACAAAAGAGGAGAACGGTGATATTTTTAAGGATATTTTAGCAAATGCCCCCATTCAAAATATAGAAACTAGCATATATTTCCATTATTTTAAAAAAAATTAGCAAATGTCCCAATTCCTTTGTATGGAACAAATAAAATTTTAAGATGCCCCCACTACCAAAATTTTGGCTGATTTACAAAGGAATTGGACATTTGCTAGTTTTTCTAAAATAGTGGGGGTATATGTTAGTTTTTATATTTTGAGTTGGGACATTTGCTAAAATAGCCCATATTTTTATTGACAAAAAATGGAGGAGAGTACACTTCCATGAAGTTTCATGATTACTGCTGAGAGAAGGGCATCCAGAAGTAACGGCCGGTTCCATGAAACCCGGAGCAAAACGGAGTATCGGAGCCTATAAACATGACACTAGTAAAGAGAGCCAATAGCATGCAATTGCATCCAGACTATCGGACGACTTCTGGACAGCAACAGTTATTCATGCATGCTATGTGGTCAACAGGCCACAATCTACAACCATCAAATTTTAGATTTCTGAAGAGGTACGAAAAAGATAAGACAGTCACTTGTAAATCAGAAGGACATAATCAAATTGGAGTCAAAGTAAAAGTAGTGTGCTTTCTTGGGATTCAAACATGGAGTCAAAAGCTACAAGTTATGGGATCCAGAAAGAAAAAATGTGTTCAAAAGCCAAGATGTGATCTTCGATAAGACTTATATGTTAAAAAATGTAGAAGATAAGGCTAAGGTAAGCAGACTATAGTGACTCAATTGAAGTGGAGGATCAGTTACTCGTACAAATACAAACTTCGAAGCACCTATACAACGTATTGGTACAAACATGATACAAAGATAAAAGATGATGACCCATGAGGACCCACAGACAATAGTGTTGAGGAGATCAGCACGTACACACAAAGCACCAGTACAATATGATTTGGAAGACATGAATGCATTTGCTTGGTTACAGGAACAAGGGATCCAAAGTGATTATAAAGAAGCAATTGGACGATAGGACACAGATTGCTAGATTGTCATTGTTACCATGACTAAGAAGATGGAGTTACTTCAGAAGAATAATATGTGAAATCTGGTCAAGATACCGAAAAGAAAAAAGGGCTATTGAATGCAAATGGGAATTCAGAAAAAAGGAGAACGAGCGATACAAAGCTCGTTTGCTAGCAAAATAAGGGATAGACTACAACGAGATATTATCACATGTAGTTAAGCGTACGTCCATTTTGGTGTTGTTGGCATTGGTTGCTACCAAGGATATGAAATTGGAGCAAATGGATGTCAAGACGACATTTCTGCACGGAGAACTGAAAGGAAAAAACCTTTATGAGGTAGTCTGAAAGATTTATGGAGCCTAGAAAGGAGGATCACAAGTGCGAGCTTAATCAGTGTCCAAATGTGCTGAAACAATCTCCGTGACAGTTGTACAAGTGCTTCAATTCTGTCCGGTCGCCTTTGTCATTGTCAGTCAACTAAGTAGGGCCTTCGGCCCCCTGCGAATCCGTAAATCTGAAGAGGGGAAAAAAAGGATGGTCCCCTATGCATTTCATTCTTTCCGTTCCGGAAAGAATTCAAGTACCTTACCCCCCATCATGGTGAACCTCTCCTTGTGATCGGGATGAGGTAGATGCCTCCCAGCCGCGGGGACAGATCGAATCGGAGTTTCGCGTTTATACAGAAGACAAACTTTATCAGATGCGAGTATGACACTTGTGTCTAATTTAGAAGGCTAAAGGATGGGTCGTCAATATGCCTCATCTTGTATGTCGATGACATGTTGATCGCTTCCAAAAGTATGATGAAGAAAAAAGCACTCAAAGCTTTATTGGGTACAAAGTTTGACATTAAAGACTTAGGTGGAGCAAAGAATATCCTTGGATGGAAATCAGACGAGACCTATGTTATTGGGCGCTAGGCGAGGCGAGGCGACATGCGTCTAGGCGCCCGCCCAGGATCCGCTGTTTTTAATCATTTTATTTTTGCAATTATGCATATAACATATATGTAGCATAACTAATAAGCGATAAGCATTAAGCAATAAACATAAAAGTAATATAAGAAGCAACAAATATGAAATAACCAATATTCAACATCAAGTAAGGATAGTAAGCATAATTTGGTGACCCTAAGCGGACGCCTAGACGAGCAAAATGTCACCCAGAAAAATTTTCCCTGGTCGAGGCAAGACCTCTCCAACCTGCACGCCTAGGCCGCCTAGGCGCCTAATCGTCGCCTGTGACAACATAGGACGAGACAGAAGGGATGAAAAGCTATGGCTGTCCAGAAGGAATTATATAGAGAAGGTGGGCACCCATATCACCGATCATTTCAAGTTATCCTCCAAGCAGTATCTGAAAAAGAAGGAGAACATGAAGATATCTCGGGTTCCGTATGAAAGTGCGGTGGGTTCGTTGATGTACGCTATGATGTGTACTTGTCTAGACATCTCCCATGTGGTTAGTTTAGTGAGCCAGTTCATGTCAAATCCAGGAAGGTCACATTTAGAGGTTGTGAAGTGGATACTATGGCATAAGGCTCAAAGGATCTCAGTTTAGTGTTTCACAAATCAGAGTATGAAAATAGTCAATTGCAGGGTTATGCGGATGTTGATCATGTTGGCAATTTGGACAAAAGAAGATCAAATACGGCTATGTATACACTCTCGTAGACTGTCCGATAAGTTGGAAATCGACACTTCAAGATATTATGGTGCTTTCCACCACTGCGGAGTCAGTTGAGGTGTATAAGGATTAAGGAGGCTCTGTTGTTACGGAGTTGGTTAGTGAGTATGGATTCGAGATGGTGTAGGTTCCGATGTTTTGTGATACTCAGAGTGCGATATATCACCAAGAATTCAGTATACCACAGTCAGACGAAACGTATTGACCTGCAATACCACAAGATACGAGAATGGTACAATAAGGAGATCGATCTACTGAAAATTGATACTGAAGTTAATCCAGCTGACATGCTAACCAATGTCGTCTTGGTGGAGAAGTTCAAGTTGGTCTTGACATTTATTCAAGTACTCCATATGGAGGAAAGCTCGCAGCCTCGGTAGAAGGTCATGTCAGTTTCGCAATTCTGGGGTAAAAACCATGATAGATGACAGTTTTCCGGTCTGGTACAAGACCGTGCCAATGGTGGTATTCATTCTTGGACAAGAATTGGAGCGACATATGGAGTTTCTTGGTTCTAGTCAAAAACCATAATAGGAGAAAAATGGCCAAAGTGAAGCTAAAGTTAAAGTGAGCACGAAGTATCAAAACAATCTTATAAGAAGGCTATCTTGCCAAGGTGGAGATTGTTAAATAGTGGCTTGTGTTTGATACAGGCAAAACAAACACGTTCCAAGGATTCGTAGAAGCTCAGAAGGAGTCGGAACAGTCAAGAAAAAACAACAGTATCAACATGACGGTATACTGGAAGCATACCATCGATATATCCGTCGGCATACTTAAGTATTCATTTTTATCCAACAAGTTCACAAAGGTTCTGTGAGGAAAATATGCCTATAAGCATGTCATCCGTATAGTGTCGGCAGCCCTCGGGTCGGATCTGGTTCAATTAACGAGCGCTTAGGGTTTTGACGATCCAGTCTGTTCCTAGGCCTTAGGTTAAGTTATATGAGGGTGCCGACAAGTTCACAAAGGTTCTGTGAGGAAAACATACCTATAAGCATGTTGTCAGTATACTATCGGCACCCCTCGAGTCGGATCTGGTTCAATTTAATAAGCGCTTCAGATATAAAGATAGGGTTTTGACGATCCAGACTGCTCCTAGGCCTTAGGTTAAGTTATACGGGAATATTCCTATACTCCTTAAGCAAACTATTATAGTCATCAAGGAGTTTTTTAGGCTGAAGGAGATTTCTAGGGTTTTCTAGAGATCAAGAAGGAAATCGAAGAAGTAGATCGGTTCATATCTCATAAGGAGAAAGTTATGGTTAGCGGTGCGTGCTAAAGTTGTCTTTCCTTGTCCTGTGGAGTAGGTCAAGCTTGACCGAACAACGTATATTGTGTGTGTTCTTGTGTGTTAGTTTTATTGAAGTATTGTTCATGTTTTCGCTTCCGCATTTGTGCACCAAAATTTGGGACATCAATACTAGTATAATCTCTTTGATCAATGCTTTAGACACAGCTTCTAATCATGAAATTAAAACAGAACTACAAGACAAGACAGATATATGTCATTAATTCAGCCAAACCTAACCACAGGCATTACTCATCAATTCACCCTAATTGTCTAGCCTACTCAGCCAACAACAATCCTAAGAAACCATGGTCCATACCCCCAAAAGTAAAGCAGTTACGAACAGCCTACCAGCATACCTCTAATGCTGTGGTCCAATCATCTCTTCATCTTACATGGGTAGTCTATAGAAACATGACAACTTTGAAATGGGCTTTTAATCCATCACTATCAACATCCTCTAGATTTATGTCCACTTATGAGGGCTTGGAAGTCTACTGAGAGAATGGTTTCCAGTCACATTAAATTTTGCATTTCGCAGTATCAGAATCTGTATCGGACCCTTCCTACAAGTATCAGGATGGGCGGTATCGACAATTTTCCTACGAGTATCGGGATGGGCGGTATCGACAATTTCGACAGTTTCGGATCGGAGTATCTGTTTTTTGGTATCGGAAAGCAAATAACTATTAAAATTTAGGGAAAAAAAATATTTTATACATTTAGACATAATTTTAGTTTTGAAACTGAATGAAATAATATTCACCTTTTTCGATTAGTTTACATGCGATAAATAACTTTTCTTCATTTACATGCTTTTACACCCTTGTTGATTGGTCTTTTTCCTTCAATTCTCTAGTGAATTAACTGGGAAAGACACCCCCAACGTCAGTAACGGTCAATATCGGTAGCAGTCGGTATCAGAACAGGACATGCCAAACCATATCGTTATCGGCCGTATCGAATCGGTATCGGCCGATAATGCAAACTATGCATTGCAATGCCTGATCTCGTGACCTTCCAGTCATAACCATTTCCAGATGTATAGGATAGGCTGCCATAATCATAAATGTTCTTAAAATCCTACTATTACATATAAGTTTTAAGTAGAATCTGAAATTCTACAATTTCTCTCTTCAGCCTAATATTACTTCCTTCTTGTACTTCATATCTTTTACAACCAAACACCAAAGAGGGTAACCTAATTTTTTTAATTCCATGATTTCTATACTAGTAAGGTCATTCAATTACGGAGTTATATTGCTTTACTTTAATTGAAATGGAATGTATGTTGCATGAGCTGGTTCTCAAGTTTCAAAGACAGCAATCAAGTTGGTAATCATATAAATTTCATCTAGAAGAAGTTTCAATTAAATGGCAGAGTTTCTTTTTTGTAATTTACCTGCTTTTCCAAGGAATGACGCATCGTTAGTGAAATGATGCATTCTTCTAGAGAGGCAACATCATCATGTAAAGATAAAACAAGGGGCATATACAGATCCAGTTCCTCCTTCAGGCCTCTGTTTTCACCAATTAAGGCTTCAAGTTTCTTGTTCAACTCATCCTCAAACACATTTCTTAGAGTGACTTCCTCATAGAACTTCTCCTTTTGTACCATAGTACTTATCTCGAGGCTCTCACATGTTAATAATAGCTCGAGCATCTTTTCTTCATAGACTGATGCGTTGATAGTGGTGATTTGCGACTCATTCAATAATGTTGTGAGTTCCGCCTCACAGCACTTGGCCCCATCAATTCTTTTCTGCAGCTCAGATATTAAATGTTTTTCCCTGTTCTTAAGATCTCGTACTTCATTATGCAATTGATCAAGGTCCCCGCACACTGTACCATTAGCTTGACGAAGAAAAGCAATCTCATTATCCTTTTCAACTTTATCTTCTGATAATGTACAGATTCTCTTCTCATACTCTTCTCTGACCACTTTAGCACCATCAATCTCCACCATAAGTTGCTCAAGCTTTCTGCATAGTTCTAAGTTTTTGTCTTGTAAGACTTGGAAGTTATGAGTAGCTTGTAACAATTCCATGTCTTTTTGCACAATAAGTTTCTTCTCTGTTTCAACCTGTGTGTTCAATTCCTTGCATACACTTCTAGATGTGCTCACATTATCCTCAAGAATCACCAAACGCTGTTTTGAATCCTCCAAATCAGCAACCGACTCCTTGAGTTTTATGTTTTCAATCTCTAGAAGTCCCAATTTTACATTCAATGATCTGATCTCCTTCTCTAGATCATTACCTAGCAGCTGTAAATTAACTGCTCTCTCAGCATTGTAACTCCGGAAAGTCAAGCAAAGGCACTCTAGAGTAATAAGCTCTTGAAGGAGAACATTATTTTCCTCTTCCAAGGTTTCCGTTCCATGATGCAAGTCATATAGCTTAATTGACAAGGACTGCTTTTCATCAAGCAACTTACTGATTTCACCTTGTAAACTAGAGTGAGCCTCTTGCAGATCGGCTAGCTTTTGAGACACCATAGTCATCTCAGCATTTAGTCCTTCCTCTCTTTGGTTGCAGCCCTGTACATCTTTTCTCAAGTGTTCGTTAATCTCCATCTGTTCCTCCTTCTGACACAGTAATACTGACAATTCTTCACACTTAACCCTGAATTCTCGCTCAATGCCATCCTTTTCCAACTCCAGATTCATCATATCCAGTTTAGATTGCTCTAAGAAGGAGAGAATAATTGATTTCTCTACCATCAAATGCTGCTTGTCATCTTGAGCATCAGAAATTAAAGCCTGGAGATCTTTAATTTCGTTCAAAATAAGCTCAAAATGTTGGTAACTGGGAGTCTCATTATTGTTGATGTTAAGCATCTCCATCACCCGATTTACCCCTTCCAGCAACTTCTCATTGTCCTGAGACAATGCCGACAAACTTTTATTTTGTTTGAAGCTTGCTTTCTCAAGTTCTAAAATAACCTTTTCTTTGCACCTTGACGTCTGTAGGTTCTTCTCATATCTGTCGGAAAGGATCAAACTTTTTTCTGTCATGTCATGCAAACATCTTTGCAAGATGAAATTCTCCAAGTGGGCATTAATGAGTTTATCACATTCTGCTTCAAGCGCTTCTTCCCTGAGACTCCCCTTTTCTTGGAGGATACAAATCTGGTGTTCTAAGGTAGCCAGCTGACTTTTATTAGACTGCAGAAGGGTTTCGTGCTCTTCTTTTTCCATTTTCAAAGAAGCTTGTAGCTCTGTGACCTGATGAAGCATATGTTCTTTTTCTTTCTCTAGATTCATGTTTTTGCATTCCAATTCCGCGTAAGTATTCTCAGAGTTCTCCAGGCTCCGGCTAATGCTTTCGACCTGACAAAAGCGAGTGATCAAATTTATTGAGTAATATTATTATGTGCAGAAACCAACTAGGAACATACCAAAAGGTAGAAATTTTATTACTTATACTTGAAAGTACATCAGTATTAGTTATGGCTTATAAAGAGCATGAAAAGTATCTGAAAAAGAGTTTTTAATACCGTGCATTCCAACTGGAGTGATAAAGGGGAATTTATCTGAAAAGGGAATTGCTTTATTACCTGAGTTACAAGGGTGCTCTTTTCTGAGAGAAGATTGAACTCGTTATCTTGGAGAGACTGGCAGGTTTCTCTTAAGGAACCCAACTTTCCTCTCATGCCTTCAAGTTCAACGTTAGCATCTGACAGTGAATTTTCCAACAATGTATTTTTTTCTGACAGCATCTCCATGTTCTGAGCAATAGTCTCTATCTGGGACACCATAATAGCCTTGTCAGAAATATGCATGGAGATTTTGTCTTGAAGAGTTTCGCAGCATTCTTCTAGTGCCTTTTTCTTCTCTCTTAGCTCTCCCAACTCAACATTGGCATTTGACAGAGAAGCTTCTAAGACGTCATTCTTCTCTGCTATCTTCTCCATACGTTTCAAGTTATCCAAATGAACAGATTTTTCATCTTCATGTATCTTGCACATCTCTTTCAGCTCTAGATTCCCATCTCGTAACTCCTTTACCAGTGCCTGAAGGGACTCTACATTCAGATGCACAGCCCCTATTTTCTCTGTCAGCTCTCGGTGTCTCAGCTCTAAAAGTGCTTTATCTTCTTTCATAGAGATGATCTCAAGTTGGAGAGCTTTCTTTTCTTCCACAAGGATCTGTACATCATCTTCAAGCCTCTTTTTTGATTCCTTCAACAAAGCTATTTCATCTTGCAGATTCGTTATCTTCAATGAAGAAGAGAAGTTTTCCTCTTTGAGGCTACCATTTTCCTCCACATGGTGTTGTACTTCATCTTCAAGCCTCCTCTTTGCCTCGTTCAACGAATTTATCTCGCCTTGCAGATCTGTTATTTTCAATGAAAAATATAACTTTTCCTTTTCTACGCCAGCATTTTCCTCCTTGAGCAGCTGGAGTTCTTCTTCTAAAGCTGCTTTAGTCAATTCCGTGTTCTTCAGCATCTCTGCCCCATTTTGCACCTCCAGTGTCAAAAGCCTCACTTCTTCTTGAGATTGAGATTGCAAGTCCTCCAGTGCGAGGCGAGCCATTTCAAGCTGCACAGATCTTTGTTTTTCGTCTGCTATAGAAACTTCAAGTTTCTCCACCTCTTCCTGCCGTGTGTCAAGTTCTGCCTGCTTTGCTTTTGCTCTCTCTTTACACATATGCAGTTCCAACTGCAAAGAGTCGTTTTGTTCCTCCAGAAGATGACATTGTTCTTCAACACTTTTTAAGTTAGTGATATTTGTTAACATTTCATCATTAAGCTTCTTCATGTCTTGTTGAGTGCGAGAAAGTTCATCCTCAAGGCTAGATATCCTTTCTTGTGATAGCTGGCATTGAAGAAAAGCAGCTTCCTTGACAGATTCTAGTGCCGAGATAGTGCCTTTCAGACTCTCAACATCTGCTTGAGCTTTGTCTGCACGCTCTGACTCAGATGTGATCTGGTTCTTGAGCATTTGGTTCCCTTCTTCCAGAAGACGGCATTGTTCTTCTACACTTTTTAAGCTACTGATACTTGATAACATTTCATCATTAAGCTTCTTCAATTCTTCTTGGGCGCAAGAAAGTTCAGCCTCAAGGCCAGATATCTGTTCCTGAGATAGCTGGCATTGAACAAAAACAGTTTCCTTGTCAGATTCTAGTTCAGAGATAGTGCCTTTCAGTCTGTCAACATCAGCTTGAGCTTTATCTGCACGCTCCGACTCGGAATTGATCTGGTTCTTGAGCCTTTGGTTCTCTTCTGATAACTGGGAAGCTTCAGTAAAAACTGCAGGACTTGTCTCTTCTCCAGTTGCGAACATCGCATTCATCTGCCTAAGTCCTTTGCTTGCATCAGCATCGTTCTGGGGAAGCATTTCGGAAGTTCGGGGCTCAGAATCAATGCCAGAAGATCCAGAGAGAGACTCGTCAGGTAACAAAAATGGAATTTGGTCCGGAAATGCTTCTGCCATAGTTCGATGAGCCTGGCGAAGAGCCCCAGTGGCGTGATCATATCTTTCTGCTAATGCACGATATGCTCGGTAGAATTCCTCCACCAGTTTCATGAGCTCAGGGCGCTTCCTGTAGTACATTTCTGCTCTCTTGCGGAAGGAATCAGCATCTTCTTCTATGAGTTTGATCATTGCTTTGACATTTTTGTCCATATCTGTTAAGTTACATGCAGCATGTTAGTGACGAGACATAGATGCTCATCGACGACAACTAAAAGAGACTGAAGACATATGAATGTTGAATGGACTATGGAACCATAACTCATTATATATTTGCAAAATACAACTAGAACAAGAAAGACACCGGGAATATCAACTCCAAGAAAAACAAAATTGACCTACAGAAACCATTTTCATATGCATACGAGTAAACAGCAATGAGAAAAGTCGCCTGAAATGTTTCTCCTGCATTGTGTTCCTAATTTATGTGCATAAACATGCACCATTGACAACACAATCAACAGCAGAGCGTTTACCCCCAAATTATGCAATTGGCTATATTGATTATTTTATTCCATTAGCTTTTTTAAGGTCATCTCCTCCCTCACTAGCGATGCCATACCTTATTTCACAGAACGTCCATTTACGTCCACCACTACTATTATCAGCTCTTTTAACTCAAAAATAATCGCTTCTCCTAACTGATGCATCATCCAAGTAGTCCGGCTAACTAGGAGAAGGATCCAAAGTGATACATGTTATTATTTGTATTTATCAGATGGACTACTAGTGACAGCTAGCATGGATTTCTGTTATCTTTCTGGAAGCCAAACCAGCTAAACTCTTAACAGATAATCTTAATTTGTCTAACAGACAAACAAAATTGTAAGTTGCCTTCAAAACTATCGCTAACCAAATGTTGTGGAACCACTCTTGAACTTGGTGCACAGACACATTGAGCTTGTTAATACTGATATAAGGAAAGTGTTGCAGAATCCTCCAAAAAAATTAAATATCTCAAGTATTATTCTATAGTTGCACATCCTTGGAAGCATTATGCGCCTTTTTCATGCTAATCTTATTCACACGAGGTTTACTTGGTATGTGTATAGAGTTATAAACCTACAATATGGTTGACTACATGATTATTATATCCTGCACCTTGCCAAACACGCAAAATAAAGATAAAACCAAGTTGAACTTCAGAAAAACCTCGATAAAGGCAAATAAAGAAAACATAATTTTCTACATGAAAGATGCAAAGAAAAAGCATCCAGCTCTTAGTTTATTGACTGACGAAGGATCAATATAGGCTAAACTTTCGTCAATCTGTTTTATGTTAAATTCTCACAAGTTTTGATCTTCAATATCACATGTGATCTAGTGAGCTTGTTTGCGATGTATCAATTTGTGGCCACTTGATGGAAGGAAGAAATACATCAATGGAATACTTTTGGGAACTTTAAGAATTCTAGATGGTGAATTGCAAACTAGGAAGCACGGACATTCAAAAAATGTGGCCGTGTTGTTTCCAACACGTATCGGACAGGGGCGGACCCATAAAAAAAAATTGGAACATGGCCGGTGAGGATTGAACTTGAGACCTATTAGTTAGAAATCATAAACACTTAACTAGTAACCAACTAGAGAAACATTTAGTTATGAATTTATCATAAGACATTAGATATATAATCGATAAACATACTAATAGGATATATATTAGGCAACCAAAAAATCCAGGGGGATCCCCCCCCCCCCCCCCCCCCCAATCCAGAGACACTCCAAAATACACGAGTCCTCACCGCGTCGTGTCACATCCATGTCCATGCAACATAGATTGCAAATCATAATTATAGGCTTGAGTTTCCATTTTAAATAGAAATAGACACCAAAATTTTGTTGAGTATACAAATTAGTCCCTGGTTACATGAGGACTGATCCCTGGTTACTTGAGGGTAAACTACATGACCAAAGAAAGTAGGTCGAGATACCAGTTAACAGATTCGAGATATTGTGCCAAGGCCTTATGTTGCTCACAACTGCCTTGGTTACAAATTTTGCACCAGCTCATGAGGCGGCATCAGGTTTCAATAGTACAATTGAAATGATTTAGGAAAGCCTTCTCAACTAAAACTCATCTCAACAGTCGGCTACATTTTTTTTGTTGGAAAGGCTTTACGAGTGATGATGACCTATGTTACCAGGACTCGGGTACGGGTGTCGGGTACAGGTACATATCCAAGAGTCGGACCCTTCAAACTCATAATTGAAGGACACACGGACTCGGCTAAAAAGGATCCAAATTTTGGGTACGGGTACGGGGATATGACTAAGGTTTCGTAAAAGACAACATGTAATTATAAATTACTAGTAAACTTTACTCAACTAGTTGAATAAGTCCCTAAGGGACCGTCCCATCAGCTCCCCTACTACTTAACTATCAGTCTACCATATTAAAATAAACTATCTACATAATTATCACATTAAAATAAACTATCTACATCACTACCACATTAAAATAAACATCTACTTCACTACCAGTCTTTCGATTGTCACCATGAAGGATCCGATTGTCACCATGGAGGATCGGATACGGATTCCATACCCACACCCATGTCCTAAAGGGTCGACACGGGTACTTCTCCTTAAAGTGGAGAGTCCGGGTAACATAGATGATGACATCTCAACAATATTTGCATTTATAATATATCATGAATAAGAAATATTTAGCTAATATCTAGAGTTTTCTTTGTGAATACTCAAGCCAAATACATTACATTCTGCAATAATATCCTGCCCCGGCAGCCATCTTGGCAAGTTGACACATGGAGGGATAACTTTCAAAAATACTATGTGAGCTAAGCACACATGTTTCTTTAAATTGACCATAAATGGTGCACCTTCACCATAATGTGACAGATGTGTGAGGCATTCAAATTCTGAACTCCTTAACAGCTGCTTGCAAATGAGTTGTGGTTGCAGTACCCTCAACACCATGTTGTGGTTGCAAGTTATAAACAACGGCCTTGGAATCATCTCAAAACATAGGCCATTGCACTGTTTTTGCAACTTGTCAATTGGCTAACAAATAGTTTGCTATAGAATTGAATACTTTACGATTTTCAATTATTTCTTAAAGGCACTATCTCTTTAAAGATGTACTACAATGTTGAGCTTCTTGACCCATAAAACAGTGTTGACTAAGTTATGGTTTTGTAATTTGACCAAGAAAACAGTGTTGACCGAGTCGTGGCTCCTAATTTAGCCTGTACCTAACAGTAGCAAACAAATTGATACCTAATTGTTGTATCTAATTACTTAAAGTTATTCTTGTGGTCAATAAATATTTGTAGTATACCTTTAGAAGTTTAGTATACCACTAAGTATCATGAAGTTTAGTTTATTTTATCATTTTATACTTCAAAGAGTATTTACATGCTAAAAATTGAATTTTCAGCAATATGTAGTTCTCCAATTAATAAAAAGTAAACATATTTCACATCCGTAGTTATAAGTCAATACTTTGTAACTAATTAGATGCAGCGGTATGACACAAACAGAGACTGCCAGAAGTAACTAATAAGGCCTGGACTGGTTTTGGCGGCAAGAAATTTGTGTTTTCTGCAGTTTGGTGCAGTTTTCTTCCTCGAGTCAAAAAAACAATAATAGACATTGGGTGTTTTCAAGGAAATCTGCAGTTGGTATACCTAGGTAATCTTGGAGGATATTTGCATCACCAAGCCAGAGTGGGCTTCTGATAATCCAAGCGCATGTAATAAGACAATTAAAGGTTTCGATGATCTCTCAGTCTCGAACCTACAGTTATCTAAATTTCTCAAATATGACACTTTTCAGTTTTCATTACTGCTACATAAATAATCAATCACAGTCAAACTTTTCAGATGTGTCAGAATCAAATTAGGCTAGGAACATTGAAATACATCAAAGTAGATTAATGCTTCCTATTTCTTGACAAGGGGAAAAAAGTCATAGCTATTATCATAATTGCAAGGACTTCGGATCGAACTTTTCAAATGCTTGCAGCATAAGTTCAGCTAGTGGAACTGAAACACATCAAACTAGACTGAAGCTTCATATTTCTACCAGTAAGTTTGTTTACTTTATGATTGCTGTCGTTAAAGCAACTCATGGAGCAAAGGTTCATACGAAAAGCTTCATGAACGCTTACAAACTAATACTTGTGCACGATGGGAAAATAACTAAAGTTCATCAACTCTTTAGGACAATCCTAGAATCACATTTCAGCATCTTTATTTTGGGTCACGAAAAAGCCCCGTCATTTTCACATCAGGAACATGTGTTCATGATATCAAGCGATTAGTAAGCCAGACACGGACAGGACAAGGGGAAGAACAAAATACCTGTCAGGTTTTCCTGAAGCCATCTAGAATTCTTTGGGCTAACATGGCTATCCCACCACCATGAATACATCCTTCTGGAATTACCCTGCGGCAGCATCGCCATGGCTCCGAGAAATCCAACAAAACGCCCACTGGTTCAACCTTCAACGGCCCTCGATCCCTATACCAATACAAAAACCAGGTAATAGACCAACGAAAGGTCCCGAGCTTTATATTCCCTGTGTGTGAATTCTCAGCTACCTACACAAACAAGAAACACAACAAAGATATGGTTAGCTAAATTTTGACACGAAGAAATGAGTATCATGAAAACAGAATTAGATCCAAGTTCCATGTTAGATTATGAATAGTCTCCTGATCACAGCCAAAAACATAAACAGACCAGTTTGTATAAGATCAAGGTGCCAAAGGAAGTATAGAAGAACCTCAATAGGAATGGTGGTGAATTCTCATTTCGACTTCGGTTGTAGGAAGAAATATGAAGCTTTTCTTACAAGGAACTACTGAAGATCCCACCTTGTTCAAAGTTGTAGTAACCTGATCAAACCCCACAGAAGTGATTTAGGAACCATATATCATAGTATCATTATGCACCCACAGAAAAATAAATTCCAAACCGACAATAGATTTTAGATGCAGTAATCACAATTAAGGGTGTGTTTGATTACAAGGTGGAAAATAAATTAATTCCACGGAATTATTTTACTGGGAAAAACAATCCATGGAAAAAAAAAATTCCACGGAATTATTTTACTGTGTTTGATTGTCGTGGAAAATAACTGGGCCAGTTTTATTTTTCACAAATTTGGAGGAAAATACGAAAAATGATAGATTTTTAGAAAATAATTTCATGGAAAATATACGCTATCAAACACTACAATTGTTGGAAATATTGTGATGGAAATATTTTTCGTGAAAAAAAAAAAAGCTCAATCAAACACAGCGTAAAAGAAAAATTAGAGAAGAAAATAGAAGAATATTCAGATGGGCAAACTTCAACACCAAAAAATACTTCATAAGTAAAGATATATGTATCAATTTTTGATCTCTATGAACCAAATCAACTCTCTCTTTTTTCATCCAAGACAGAATTTTTGGACAATAACCACAGAAAAGTTTATGATCTCTAGAACCAAATCAATCCATAAAACTTCTTCTTTTTTTCAAATTTTCCAAGTGATCTTGTTAAAACATCCACACAAAAAAAGACAGTTTTTGATAATACCAATGAAAAAAAAAAAAAAGTCAACAAAAAGGATCACAGTAATCTTTTCTGATCAATCCATAATCTGACGCATGCCCATAAACCCAACCAATCAATCTTTGAACAACATCAACAAAAACTATTTCTTTTTCCAATTCGGTCTTATAAAAAATGTCCAAAAGAACACTGTTTTGATCATACCAATGAAAAAAAAAAGTCGCAGAATAAGTAATCTTTTCTGATCAATCTATAATCCAATGGATGCCCATGAAACCCAACAAACTCAAACAATCAAAACAGCAACAACAAAAAAATCTATTTTTTTCCAACAAAAAAAAAAACCCAAAGAACACTTTTTTTTTACAATACCAATGAAGAAAGAAGAAGTTGCAGAAGTTCTCACAAGCAGCAGTAGCAGCTGCTGCTCTTCTCATCCAATCTCAACCCATCTCATCTCCATCAACAGACCAACCATCATCTCTCCAAATAAGAAGATGAAAAAGAAGAAGGAAAAAAAAAACTCCTTTTTTTATTCTCCAAACAACACCAACCAACCAAGCAAGAGGAAGGAGGAAAGTGTGAAAGAAAAAGTAAATGAGAAGAACAAAGTTTGTGCAAATATTTGGTGTGAATATATTGGTTGGGTGAACAGAAGAATCCTTATTAAATTGTGGGATAAGTACATGGGAACGGTCAAATTCTCTAATTCTGATGGAGAATTTAGTGTGGGGGCTGTCACTGTGGGATTTGGGCTGTTTGGAAGGAGTTTGTGGTATTACGAAAACGCCCTTACATTTTTTTTTCTTTTTGTGTTCTCTGCAGGCCTGCCGAAAGCAGTGGAAGAAAAAGAAAAAAAAGGGAAAGAGTTTGCTTATTGAATGGGATTGTTTTTTATTTTTTTATTTTATTTTGGACCATTTGACATGAGGGGAGATGAGTCCATGGTGTGATAGGAATGGAATGATTGAGCCAATTCTCCCCCTTGGGAGGGCAACATTTTGGTTGGCATTGATTTTAGGGATATTTAGTTTTAGAATTTCACATAGACATGAATATTAGGATGTGGAATTCGAAATTAACCAATGATAGAATTTGGGTCTCGAAATTATTGTTCACGTAGGCTAATGAACAGTAATTTCGAGACCCAAATTCTAACACGGTCAATTTTGAGATCCAAACTCTAATATCTATATATATGTGAGACTCTAAAACTAAATAATCATTGATTTTATTATAGTCTATATCAAAGATCCCCTAGGGTAGGGGTGAGCATTCTGTTTATTCGGTTTAAATCGAATCGAAATAGTCAAAACCGAATAAACCAAAATTCTAAAAATTTAAAAACAAAATCGAAACAACATTAGTCAAAACCGAAACCGAATCGAATAATCGATTCGATTTATTCGGTTGGACTATTTCTATTGTTTAATGTGTCCGATCCTTGAGATATGTACCTAATAGTTAACAATAAAAGCTTTTGTGAAAACAATGTGTTTATGTGAATTGGGAAGAGGGGATGAATGAGGTTTTACGGTATAGTTTGCATCACGAAGTCTCAATCAACCAAATAAGAAATAATAAGATAAAAGATAAAAGAGTAAGACGTCTATGACACTTTATCAAAATGATTATAAAGTTTGAACACTCCTTAGAATACACAAACTAAATAAATGTCCGATGGCTAGTCTAAATATTCTACTAGAAGTCTAAAATTGACCACAGACGCATACCAAAATTGGTGTTCGACTTCAAATTTTAACTTGACAAAAACTCGAATCACAATTGAGTGGAATCATGGCCCACCACTTATCATATTCTTTCCCATGTGTGAAACTTAATTTCATGTTCTTAATAACATATTATACCCCCAACCAGGGACGACCCTGGGGTAAGCCAAACAAGCCATCCGGCTTGGACAACCCCTTGATTAGGGCAACCCAGCCCCCTCCCTCCCCCTCCCAGGCCCCTCAATTTCCAGCTCTCTGTCAAATTTTTGCGGTCCATCCCAAATGCTACTTGTCAATTGAACTGGCAATCCTCCATGTCCATATTTTGAGATTTACTGGAAATGTCTCGAAAGCTCAGGAGTCGGAAGAGAAACTCGAGATTCGAGCTCATGTTGTCGTCAGAATCGGAGACAACTGGCTTCTTAGCGTTCGTCAAAAAATATGCTGGTCTTATTTTTCTTAGCCACAATATTCATAGCTTTCTGTTTGTTGTAATTTTTTATATATATTTTTCTGGAGTCAAGGGACAAGGGACAATCAAATTTAGTTCCGACTAAGGCAACCCAATTCGCTGGATCGGCCCTGCCCCCAACTATGGGTGAGCGTTATTCAGTTTTGGACCGAAAATCGAACAGAACCGAACCGAATAAGAGGTTCGGTTTCGATTTTGAAAATACTAAAAACTTATTTTGTTTCGGTTTTGAGTTTCGGTCCAAAACCGAATAAAACTTATAAAAGTATGTAAATACCCTCAATTCTATAAATATTTTATGATTAAAATGTGTTGAAAACAACAATTTTATGTATGTATTTTGAAGTCCAACTTTGATAATTTAGCAACTAGTTCAACTTTTGGCATAATTTTGAAATACAACAAATGTGTGTTTAAAAATTACAATTTTTAATATTATTCTACCACAATTCTAACTTTGAATTGGACCCACTAAACAATAGAAATAGCCAAACCGAACCGAATCGATTACTCCCTTCGGTTTCGATTTTGTCTAATTTAAGTTTAATTTTAAATTTTAGAATTTTGATTTATTCAATTTTGTCTATTTCAGATAGGTTGAAATTGAATAAATCAAATGCTAACACTACCCCCAACATCACGTGCATTGTGAGTTGTTCTGTTGTTTCCTTACTCTGTCATTATTATTTTTTCTCCATATATTTACAATTTCTTTAGCACCATAGATTTACTATTCATGCATAAGAGAGTCTTTTTCTTTCTCTAATGGTGGAAGTCCAATTCATTAATATAAAGTAAATTATAGTACTTTTCTGGGTAGCATCATTAGGAAAATCAACATGTGGCTTATGCCTTTTGAAAAGCATTTTGGTCTATTTTACCGCTTTTTATTGATTAATGTCCTTTGAAAAGCATACACTTGCAAAAAAAAAAAAAAAAAAAAAAGGAAAATGATATGCATACAACCAATTTTGATTTTAAGCTTTATAACCACCTACGTGGCATCCATTGATTAGGGAAGAGATGGGATCGGGTGGGACCATGTTAGCAGGGGTGAGTATGAGTTGTAAAAAAGTTGTAAATATTTGATAGTAAACTTAGTATTTTCCAAAAAAAAATAGAACCCATGTCTCAACTCAACTTCGATCGGATTGTCAACTTATCCACATATATTCTCATACTGTTGCTCTGTTTTGTACGGGACGTTGATGGTGCAATTTAATTTCTGCTTTCCTTTGTCATATAAATGTTGGTACCAGTTTTCCATTAATTCTTGATCTATTTATTTTTAATGGATCATGCTAAAATCCGCTATAAGATCTTTATAGACTGACCAACTCTGCATTGTAAGAAATGTGCTTAGTGGTGAGTTGGTCCACGATCATTCATGCCTCATCTCGTCCACTCGGATTCCTCAAAAATCCAGGAACAAAAGTCTATGGAAATATGCTCACATTTGCACTCAAAAATCGGAAGCGACTACAATAATCGTGTTGAACTTTGGTGTTCAGTCTTGACTTGCCAACACACCAAGCACTTAGCCATAAAGTGGACTCTCTAGCTCTCTCTCTCTCTCTCTCTCTATCTCTATCTCTTTCTCTCTTTATTTCGTGCCACCAATAGTGTTGCTTCAAATTTCGATACATCTTGGTACATCTAGGATGAATAGAATATACAGAACTAGAGCCTTTTTCATCAACTTTTGTCGAAGTTCTCCATTTGGAACATATAAACTATCTCCACATCTGAATATTGTGTCATCATGTATCCTCAATCGTGTATGCTCTCCAGCCATTGTCCTCTGTCTAAGTCTCCAAAATCTAGCATTGGTAGGCAAAGTTGCCTTGATCCTCTCAACTAATGACGATTGTATCTAAATGTTGGCTAATCGTCCATCTGCTCCAGGTAATATAACATCTATGTCAAGCTTCTACAAGTCCTCTAATATTATTCGTTGAGTCATCAAGAAATACGACATAGGCTTTCTACTCAACGTATTAGCCACTATGTTAGCCTTAACTAGATGGTAGTACAACTCGATCTCGAAATCCTTCATTAACTCTAACCATCGCCTTTTGTCGCAAATTCAATTACTTCTATGTGAAGACATATTTAATTTAAGCTTTTATGATCTGTGTATATCTTTACCCTCTCTCTCTCTCTCTCTCTCTCTCTCTCCATATAGATAGTGTCTCCAAAGTTTCAAGGCAAAGATAATTGCTGCAAGTTCCTAATCGTGTGTCAGATAATTCTTTTTGTGAATTCTCAATTGTTTAGATACATATCCAATCACCTTACCATGATGCATTAGCACACAACCCAATCCTTTTTTGGATGCATGCATTACTGTATATATATTGATCCGGAAGGAATAGTTAAAATGGGTGTTGTGGTCAATCGTTTCTCAAATCCTCAAAAACTGACTGACATCATTTGTCCATATGAACTCTTGACACTTACACGTCAAACGTGTCATAGGTTATTCTATCCTCGCAAATTTTTCTACGAATTAACTTCCAATAATATCCGACAAGGTCCAATAAAACTTATCACATATGTTGTTCAATAGTGTAATTTCTAATCAAAATACGCTAAATTCTGAAGTTCGGCACTTGGTATCATCGAATTTTGATTACAAATTAACGTATTTTGATTAGAATTAACATATTTTGATTATAAATTAACGTATTTTGATTACAAATTCTTGTGAAAATTGTATTCGATCCTTGTATTTATTCTATGTAATTATTCTATTCTTGTATTTATGCTAAGTATTAGAAATTCTTCCCTTTTGAGTAGTTGTGGTAATTTGCTCCTGAATCCTTGTGGATGTTTGATAGAGTCGGTGTAGTTTGTATTTTCATTTTGATTCCAATTGTCTTGTGGATTTCTTCTGATATAGGAAATAATAATGTCTCGTTCTCATTGATAGGATTTGTTACAATATATATAGTGTGTACATGATTGGACTTTGGGCTTATGGGCCATATTTATATTAGTTACAAATATAATCTAACACCCCCCCTCAAGTTGGAGCATGCAAGTCACAAATGTCCAACTTGGAAAGTAAAGAATCAAACACATGCTTTCCAAGGGGCTTAGTGAAGATGTCAGTCAGTTGAGAAGAAGTAGGAACATGCGAGGCTATTACGGTGCCATCTTTAATAGCATCGCGAACAAAATGCAAATCTACCTCAATATGCTTACTGCGCTTACCAGGTTCTGAGCCAGGTGCAGGACTGACTGACTGTCACAATATACCGACATAGCGGACTCCTGGCGAACGCCCAAACACACCAATAACTCCTTCAACCATTTCAACTCACAAACAAGCGCAGCAAGAAATCGGTATTCAGCTTCAGCGGAAGATCGAAAAAAAGTTGGTTGCTTCTTGGTCTTCCAAGAAATAGGAGACCCCCCCCCCAGAAACACCAACCAGCCTGTAACAGAGCGGCGAGTCAAAGGACAACTGGCCCAGTCGGAATCACACCAACCAGAAAGACGGAGATCACAATCAGCTTTCAAAAGAATACCCTGTCCCGGTGCATGTTTGAGATATCTGACAACTCTCAAAGCAGCATGCCAATGATCTTGTCGAGGCTCCTGTAAAAATTGAGACAAGATATGCACAGCATAGGCTAAGTCAGGGCGAGTAAATGATAGATAAATCAACCTCCCAACCAGCCTCCGATAAGTCTCTGCATCCGCCATCTTTGGACTAGTCGATTCTGCCAGCTTGTGATTGGGCTCCATGGGAAAGCCAGCAGGTCGAAACCCCATCAAGCCGCATTCTGAAATGATGTCCAAAATATACTTCCTTTGACACAAGTAAATTCCTTCTACACTCCGAGCCACCTCTATGCCAAGAAAGTACTTCAACACACCAAGGTCCTTCATGTGAAAGTAAGAACTAAGGTACTTTTTGAAAGCATCTAAAGCACCTGAGTCATTACCAGACACAATTATATCATCCACATAGATCAAAACATGCAACTCGACTTTCCCTTTAAAAAGAGAGAAAATGGAATAATCGGAATGAGATTGAATAAATCCATAGGATATCAGAGAAGCAGCAAGCTTAGCAAACCAACAACGTGGTGCCTGTTTCAATCCATATAGAGACTTACGCAGGCGACACATTTTGTTGGGTTCACTATGCGAAAAACCTGGCGGCAACTTCATATACACTTCTTCTGTCAGATCGCCATAAAGAAAAGCATTGTGCACATCCATCTGGTACAAAGTCCAGCCTTTCACAGCTGCAACAGCCAAGAACGCCCGAACTGTAGGCATCTTAGCTACCGGAGCAAATGTCTCTGAATAGTCGATCCCCTCAACCTGATGATTATCGAACACAACCAGTCGTGCCTTTAAGCGCTCAACACTTCCGTCTGAGTTGTACTTAATTTTGTACACCTATCTACTTCCCAATACTTTCTTCCCAGGAGGCAAATCGACAAGACTCCATGTCCCATTATCTTCCAGAGCCTGTATTTTAGTTTGCATAGCCGCGCACCAGCCTGAATCTCGCGAGGCCTGGCGATATGAAGTAGGCTCAACACTTGCAGTGATAGCTGCAAGAAAATCTCTGTGTCCAGCAGTAAATATGTCATAACTTAGAAATTGTGTTAGAGGATACGAATTACCTGAGGAAGTGACGGGAACAGATGAACTGTGGTGAAGGGGGAGACTTTTACTTCGAACAGCATTCGTTACAAAATCCTGTAATCGTACTGGCTGTGATTTCTTTCTCATTCCTCTTTCCAATATTACCTCGTCGGGCACCTCTGGCAACACTGTATCCCCTGTATCATCAGTAGTATCCGCATCACCCCCAGCGGACTCTCCTGTCAATACTTCTGCAGCTACCTGTGCATCCTCGCCACTCGGTGTCGAGCCTCCAGCAACGACTCCGGCCTCAGCAACCGGAGCCGGCACCATCCCAAAAGCCTCTATATCGTCTCCCGACACCTCAATAGATGTATGGCGTGTCGTAGAAGACATCTCGCTAGCAGAGCCACACCCAAGAAATTCTTTTTCATAAAAAGTAACATCACGGAATACAAAAAATTCACCAGTCTCCAAATCATACAGTTTCTATCCCTTTTTATCAAGTGGATACCCAATAAAGATACATTTTCTACTCCTAGTAGCAAATTTATCATGTCGGGATTTCAAATCATACGCATAGCACAGACAACCAAAAATACGTAGATGATCATACGAAGGAGCTGAACCATATAAAACTTCATAAGGAGACTTAAAATGCAAGATACTAGAAGGTGTTCTATTTATCAAATAATATGCACCCAGAACATATTCCCTCCAAAAATCCACAGAGAGAGAATCCTGAAATCTCAATGCCCTGGCGACATTTAAAATATGTCGATGTTTTCTTTCCACCCTTCCATTCTGTTGAGGTGTTCCAACACAGGATGTTTGGAACAACATACCTTGAGATGAAAAATAATCTCTTAAACAATTAAATTCAGTGCCATTGTCACTCCGCACACGACGTATATCAGCCCCAAACTGACGCTTCACCATAGCAATAAATTTAAGAAACATAGAATAAACAGCACACTTATCCTTCAATAAAATAACCCAAACAGCACTAGAAAAATCATCCACCAAAGTCAAAAAATATTGTGCCCCATTAGATGACGGAACACGATATGGTCCCCACAGATCACAGTATATAAGTTCAAAGCATCCCAAAGCATGACTACTACTATCAGGAAAAGCATCACGAGTCTGTTTAGCTTGATGACAAATATCACAAGCCTTATGAGAAAATACACCACTACTAGAGAGAAAAGGTAAAGTCTGCATTACTTTATCTGAAGGATGCCCCAGTCTACTATGCCAAACCTCGGAATCACTCTCTCTATATGCCAGGATCACCGAAGCCAAAGAAGCTGGAACCTCCCCCAAGAAGTAAAGTCCACCCCTTTGTTCACCTGCTCCAATCACCATCCTCGTACTTCGGTCCTGAACAAAACACAAATCAGAAGTAAATAACATATCACAATTTCTGGCACCAATCAATTGTGAGACAGAGATCAAGTTGCAAGTCAATGTCAGAACATAAAGAACATCCGTCAACACCAATAAAGCAGTCAAAAATACTTTGCCTCTCAGAACAGCCTCAACAGTGCTTCCATCAGGCAAAATCACAGGATAGACAGGACCCTCAAAGCAATCAACTAAACAGTCACGAGAACATGTCGCATGAAGAGTAGCTCCAGTATCGAATATCCAAGTGACAGAAGAATTCTTACCCATCAGACGATCAGAGTTTGAAGAACCAGGGTTGGAAGGATTGTCGTTACCCAGCAAGCTCATCAGTTTCTGCCATTGTTCACCTGAGAGTGGTGAAGGATACCCTCCATGCATCATATCTGCCGAACTCCCAGCAAGACCAGCAGGGACACCATGACAAGCAGCGGCGACATGATGAACAACTCCTGCGCCACCAGCACCGCGTCCCCCATCACGTCTCTGCTGTGGTGTCGGGCCTCTGCCACCACCAGCACCACGTCCGCCCTCACGCCGAGGACGAGTCTCCCACCACTCTGGGTAGCCAATCTTGGCAAAGTAAGTTGCAACATCATGACATGTTTTCTTGCAATGAGTACAGATCATACCTGATTTGTCCCTGAAATCTGAGGTTCTACTATTAGAAGTAGTAGAAAGACGAGGTGAGGTCTTGATAGCCAGCGCCAACACCTCCTCAGCAGCGGATTGGGCCTGAGATTTTCACATATCCTCCTCCTCACGGACTGCCTGGTATGTCCGATCTAAACTTGGCTGAGGATCCTGAGCCAGAAAATTAGATCGGGTATGACCATACAACTCAGCATTCAACCCATACATAAAGTCCTGAAAATGGTCTTCATCCCTCATAGCCTGTAGCTTTGCAGCAAGTTCACCACAGGTACAAGTAGGCAATGGGAAATAAGCAGCTTGTTCATCCCACAAAGACTACAAATTTCCAAAATAGGTTTCCACAGACATCGACGTCGTTTGTTTACACTCAGCCAAAGCCACCTTAATTTGTTGCTTCCGAGTGCCATTGCTAACAACAAATCTTTTCTCCAACAAGTTCCACAATGGATAAACCTCCTCAAAGTACGGCAAAGATTTCTTCAGAGACGGATCAATAGTATTAAGAACCCATTGAACCAATAGCGCTTGCACACATCTCCAATCAAGCAATTTACTAGCATCATTAACAGGTTTGATTTTAGTAGGGGTGAGGATATAACGGTTGAAAACCGAAAACCGAACCGAACCGAACCGAAATATGACAAACGGTTCGGCTTTTCGGTTATCGGTTCGGTTTTCGGTTTGAAATTTTAAAATTTTAAAATAACGGTTCAGTTTTCGGTTCTTGATCCGGATAACCGAACCGAACCGAAAACCGATTTAGATTTAATAATTTATCAAACTATCCTCAATCTACATATACTAATATTTTGTAACCCTTAGCCGATGACACTCTCCTCTTATTTTCTGTCGGTACTTTTTTGAGCACTCTCTCTCTACCCTCAATCTATATATATACTGATATTTTTTACACTATGTAATATATAATTCATTAATACAATAATACCATATTTTTAAAATAAATTGTTATTTAAATAGGCATATTTTGCTAAAAAATTGAAGGTCCGGCACATTGGCCCATGAAACTGAACCGACCGAAAACCGAACCGAATTAATTCGGTTCGGTTTTGTTCGATTTTTATAAAAAACGGTTCGGTTTTCGGTTTTGAGAAGTACGGTTTACGGTTATTTCGGTTTTCATATATACGGTTCGGTTTGAACCGAACCGAACCGTTGCTCACCCCTAGATTTTAGTACCTTCCAGAAAAGTGATCTTTCGCCTAGAGATCAGGGAGAGACGTATCGACCGAGACCACTCAGCATAGTTCGGTCCACGGAAAATAATAGGAGTAATGATATTTCCTGGTTGATCAGCATAACTCAGAAAATATGGATCCTTCGGATTAGGATAATTTGGGTTGTGTGCACCGCCACTCCCAGTCGCGATGGAGTAGTTGGACGCAGCATCATCAGCCATCGCGGATGTCGGATGTACAAAATTTTGTACAACTCCGACGGATCGACCGAACGAGTGGCGAATCGGCCGCTGAAGGACGGGGTCGGCGACGAATCGGTCGCTGCTGGACGGGGTTCACGGTGATGTCGGGTGTACAAAATTTTGTACAACTCCGACGGATCGACCGAACGAGCGGCGAATCGGTCGCTGATGAACGGGGTTCACGGCGAACCTGCCGCGGTCGGTGCGCCGGATCGGGTGCGTAGGGGTCGCGGTCGGGCGCAGTCGGGCGCGGTGGGTGCGGGCGCGGGCAGGCGCGGTCGCTGTCGGACGCGGTCGGGCGTGGTCAGGCGCGGGCGCGGTCGGCACGGGCAGGCGCGGGCGCGGTCGGACGCGGTGCACGGTCGGGCGCGGTCGGCGCGGGCAGGCGCGGGCGCGGTCGGACGCGGTCGTCACGATCAGGCGCGGACAGTCAGAAATATCCTAGCCGCCATCTTCCTTCCCCTCCGCTCGGCTGACCGGCTCTGATACCATGTAGGAAATAATAATGTCTCGTTCTCATTGATAGGATTTGTTACAATATATATAGTGTCTACATGATTGGACTTTGGACTTATGGACCATATTTACATTAGTTACAAATATAATCTTACATCGGATTTGAAATTCCACGTAAAAAATTGTGTGTGTTTGTAATTGTAGATTGTGGTGTATGATGGTGTGTTTACATGTTGGTTCGTTCTTTACTTTTCACAAATCTTTTCAACCAGGAACAATTTTATTTCGCAGTGGTTCCCATCACTAATATATACATAGTGAATTAAGTTTGAGAAGTTTTTTAATTACAAAATTTGTTTTACAATTTGTCCATCTTCGCGTCCTGAAAGCAAATCAAAAACTTTATTTACTAATTTCAAAGTATTTATTTTATTATTTAGAAGCAAGACATAGATTATAATAAAAGAACACGGACAAATAAATCATCATAATACACTTATTTAATATGATGATTACAACACATGAAAACAAATTAGAACATGTAATACCCATTTTTGGAAGCTAGTTATTAATTAGAGAAAAGGAATAACAACATAAAGAAGTACAGAAACAAGTTCACGTGCTATCTGGCGTCAGCCTAACCTAGTAGTGCACGCTAAAAAAAAAATTAATTTTAATCTAACTTTACAACAAATTAACCTGATTATTTCAAAGGTGAAAATAAAAGAAAAACGAGTTATTATTTCACACACCACTACAATACTTTAAAATTTTCGGCGAAAAATATATAGAATAGTAATCTTTGAAAAAACTTACATTTTTTTGTTGCCAAATCGTGTTGTACGGACAATTAAGAAAGTCCAACATAAACATTTGATATTATATTGCAGTTTGCACTATAAATCGTGGAATAGCTCGTACTGATTATATTCTTATGACCTCTGAGAACAATATAAAATATTTACTGTAAAAAAAAAAAAATTGAATCCTCTTTCAAGCGACAGACTACGATATCGAATCGAGCTACTCATAAGTAGGCTAGCTGTTAAAGTTTAGAGATAGGGGCCGGCTATACACATTCCAACCATTTTTAAAGACATCCTACATAACTTAAATAAAAAAACAGATTCATGTTAAAAGATCAATATATTCTAAGATTTTCTAAGAACATCCTACCACAAAAAAAAAAATTTTGCAATGAGCACAACACACGGACGATTTATTTGGATTCAAATATTTATCTAATAAAAGTATATTACACCAGTAACCATTTTTAATTGGTATGAAATTTATAAACACATTAATTTGTTATCGATCTCACGGAACAATTTTATTTTTAGTTAGAACAATACTTAAGTTTCTAAATAAATTGAGGTCGTCGTCGTCAATAGGGGTGAGCATTCAGTTAATTCGGTTCAGACCGAACCGAATAACCGAAAATTGAATTGGACCGAAAATCGAATAAACAAAACCGAAACCGAACCGAATTGGCTCATATCGAATCAAACTGAACCAAATTAAATCAATTTGATTTTCGGTTTATTCAATTTTTCGATTTATTTGTATTTTTTATAATATATATTAGTTAAATGGCTTAATTGTAACTTGATACCCTCAACTATCTCACTTTTTGAACTTGATACCCTAAACTTTGATATGCATCAACTCAATACCATCAACTATTTGAATATTTTTAACTTGATACCCAAAAACTTAAAAATGACAAAATTGTCCTTTTTCTCCGCCCAACTCCCACCTCAATGGGCTGCCCACCCCCCTCTGTATGCCTCCCCCCTCCCCTCCCCTGTGGCTACCGCCTCCCTCCAACTGCACCACCCCGCCCCGCTCTCTCCTACGCGACGACAGCGCGCAAAGAGAGAGGGGACGGGAGTGGTGCAAGCGGGAAAGAGCAGTCGGGGGGCGGACGGGGTGGGAGAAGCTGCGGGAGGAGAGGGGCGGCCAGAGGGAGGCGGGGGGTGGGGGGGCGGGGGGCAGGGCCGGTCCTTAAAAATTGAAGGCCCTGTGCGAGTTTTAAAATGTAGCCCTATATTTATTTATTTATATTTTTTAAATATATTATTATATGCCTTTATTAAATATATTATTATATGCTCTTGATTATATATTATAACTGAATCTATAGGTAGTTACTAAACAGAATAACTAAAGCTCAAATTATCTATATTCAAGCACATTACATAGTATAATAAAGATGTTTTAGATAGAAGATGTACTGACCGTTAAATTGTCTAAATCTGGCCTCAAATTTTTTTTGTTGATAAAAACATATAATAAAATGAATAACCACACAATTTAGAGCCTCCAAGACCTGAGCAGGGCAGCCCAGGACACGGACGAGGTGGACGACCGTCATGGGCCTCCAATTTTTGAAGTTGCGTAATTTTACAATAGACTAGGTATATCAACAAAAAAAAAATCCAATCTGGAAGCAACAAAAAAGTCAGCGCTCCAATCGAAAAAAAATATGATAGCTTGATTGATGATTTTGATAGCTTAATTGATGATTTTGCTTGTAAAAATGCTAAAAAAAATTTATTTAAGTGAGAAAAATGGCTCAAATTTTAGATTTTGTCATAGGTCCCGTAAATCATAGGACCGGCTATGGGCCTGAGTCACCTGATGCAAGACCAAAAGCTCCGGTCTTCGACATCATTATTTCTTAAATAAATACTAAGCATGCACATCCAAAATTTTAAATTATATATATATAAAAAATCTGATCATTATTGTAGAAAATAAATTCATCTAACAATTGAGGGATCTTTAGAAAGAAAATAGCAATTAACACACCGGTCAGAGCAATATCTTTAAGAAATCCTAATTTTTTGTATGATTATATATATGAATCTTAGAGTCAGTAGGGAATAGGGATCTAAGAATTGGAGGTCTTGGAGGAATTGCAGAGTAGGAATTGAGGAAGAAATTGAATAACTTGAAATACAAAATTACAAAACTAACCCTAATAATTTTTTTGAGGCCCACAAAAATTGGAGGCCCTGTGCGGCCGCACTATTGGCACGGCCCCAGGGCCGGCCCTGGCGGGGGGGGGGGTGCAGCCGGCGGGGGAGGGGGGGAGCCGAGAGAGGATGGGGACGGAGTGCAACCGGCAGGGGTGGGGTAGGGGGTATGGTGGGTGGGTGGATGGGTGTGTTAGCCCAATGATTATATCATATTTTTGAATATGGCTAATCAATTAAGTTTAACATAATGACGTCACTAATATTCATGTAATCACTATCATGTTGCTACTTAACTTAGCATTGTCCTAATGTTAGCATTGTCCTAATATTAGCATTGCTCTAAATGTTCTATATCATATTGCTATAGAAGTATTATATTGTTCTGTTTGTCTAACATGTATTTGTAGACATGTTGTAAGCATGATCAAACATGATCAAACCAGGACATATGCAAAGGAGAATTATTGATGGGCCAAAGACGGCGTTATACAAGAAGATTTCTCTGAACCGCCTAACGACCTATCCGGGGCCTCGCATCGGGGGTTCCGCTGCCCGGTCAGCGGACAGGGGTCGAGGGGGGCAGCGTCCTCCGTCAGGGGTTCGGGGGCGAAGCCCCCGAAAGGTATTCAGATTTCCAGATCTGTTTATCTTTGGACGACCGCCGTCAAAGAAAAAAGGCGTCTTCAAGTCTGCTCAAATATTTGAAGAAAAGCGTCATCAAAGGGCTCTTGGTTTTCCTATTTCATCAATGTAATTTTGCATATTTATTGAGTCTAGGAATACGATGTACACTGCATCGTACTGGCAAATAGGCTACCCAAGAAACGTTTTCAAAATACCCTTTCATTTTGAAAACAAGCCCACTTACAAAAGCCCAAACTACTTCCTAACTGCCTGACTTTTCAAAAAGCCCAAAAACCAGTTTGCAAAAATCCTGACAGAACTCCAACAGAACTCCAGGAGAATTCGGCCAGAGTTCGGCCCGAATTCGGCCAGAGTTCGGCCAGAGTGCGGTTAGTGAACGTTGCTTTTTGAACTTGGTCTTCCTGCAGTTACGGATCCCAACGAGATTTTCTCATAGAGTTCTGTCCGAATTCTGCCCGAATTCTGTCAGAATTCTGCCTTTGAAAAAACTATAAATAGAGAAGGATTTCGATCATTTCAACACACTCCTTCACTTTCATATCTCTTCTCTATAAGCCTACTACTTCTTTCAAAGTATTCTGAGCTTTCATTTTCAAATCCCAAGCCAGTTATAATCCTCTAGTCGATTTGCCAGTGCGGTACGGTCTAGAAGTTTCAAGAGTGGTTGTAATCAGAGGCTTGATTGAAGGTACACACTTCACAATTGAAGTTGGTCGAGTACTTCGGATCAAAGCTTGCGTTGTAGAAGTTGCAAGATCTTCGGATGAAAACTTGTGGTGATTTTTCATAGTGGATTCAACTGGAAGCTAGAGTTCTTCCGACTGGACTAGTCCTCACAAGAGGGAAACCAGTATACATCCTTCTGTTTGCGTTTGCTCTCTACTCTCTACTTTTTATTTACATATCTGTGATATATTATCTGTGATCTTGTTACTAACATTTTTAAATAGTTAATTTTCGTTGCCTACTCTATTCACCCCCCTCTAGAGTATTACGCTTTACAACTCGTTCCTACAATCGGTCCTACAGGGTGGGGGGGGGGGGGGGGGGGGGGGGGGGGCAGCTGAGGGATGAGGGAAAAGGGATGGACAGGGACAATTTTGTACAATTTATTTTTAGGGTATCAACTTGATGCATATCAAAATTTATGGTATCAAGTACAAAAAGTAGGATAGTTGAGAGTATTTTTGCAATTAAGCATAATTAAATATACCTAAATTTATTTCGTGTGTGTGCGCGTGTATATATATATATATATATATATATATATATATATATATATATATATATATATAAACTAATTTTTTTATTCGATTATTAGTTTTTGATCAAAATCGAAATTCAAAATCAAGACTGAATAAAAAAAAATACTAAATTTTTAAACTGTAATCGAACCGAATTTTTTTAAAATGGTACCGAATTTTTTTTTCGATTAGATTTTCGGCCCAAAATCCAATAATGCTCACTCTTGGTCGCCAATACCAACGAAAGCAAAACAGAATGGCAAAAAAAAAACATAATGGCACTTCTGTAATAAACAAGGTGAGTAGGGGCAATAATGCTCGTCAATAATAATGAAAAATAAAAGATGGTCGTTGGCGGCTTGGCCTAGAGGTCGGCACACCCGACAGCGACATCTGGAAACTCGTGCCATAAGATTTCCACACGTGCAATTTTACAAATTCTTAAATTGTGAACTCCAAATTCCAAGTTGATTTTCTTGACCATTATAGTTGAGTAGGAATGAATAATTAAGAGTTATTTGTATTTATTTTCTCAATAGCTAATTATATCTCTACTTTCTCTTCAATTTTATTTTAATTAGTTTTATCCTCCAATTTTTGGGTAAAGTGTAAACAAATTTTCTTTCGATTTACAATTTTGCATTTGAAGATCTCTTATTTAAAAAAATCTCACATTTCTATTTGTGCTCAATTTGTATCCCCATCGTTAACAGTCGTTAAAATACGTCTAAAAGGTTATCCCTCCCCCAACTCTCTCCCCACTCTCTCCCCCCTCTCTCTCCGGTGGTGGGGACTTGTCAAGCAGGGCCGACCAGAGGAAAGGGGAGGGTGGCCGGCCAGCGGAGGGAGGAGGGGGAGGGTCGAGCTAAAGGTGAGCATTCGGTTAATTCGGTTCAAATCGAATTGAACCGAAAATCGAATTGAACCGAAAACCTAATAAGCAAAACCGAAATCGAACCGAATTGGCCCATAACCGAATCAAACCGAACCGAATTAAATTGGTTCAATTTTCGGTTTATTCGATTTATTTGTACTTTTTTGTTAATATATATAGTACTTATATATATATATATATATATATATATATATATATATATATATATATATATATAAACTAAATTTTCTTATTCGGTTTTCTGTTTTTGACCGAAACCGAAATCCAAAACCGAAATCGAAACCGAATAAGAAAATTTAGTATTTTTAAAACCGAAATTGAACCGAATCTTTTTAATTAACCGAGCCGAATCTCTTATTCGGTCTGGTTCAGTTTTTTCTTATTCGCCCCCCTCGACCCCCTCCCCCTCCTCCCTCCACTGGCCGGCCAAGCTCGACCTAGGGGTGAGCATTATTCGATTTTGGACCGAAAATCGAACCGAACCTAACCGAATAAGATATTCAGTTTGGTTTAAAGAAATATTCGGTTCGGTTTTGAAATACTAAAAATTTTATTCGGTTTCGGTTTTCGATTTTGGATTTCAGTTTCGGTCCAAAACCGAAAACCGAATAAGAAAAATTAGTTTATATATATATATATATATATTATATATATATATATATATATATATATATATATATATATATATATATATATATATATATATATATATATATATATGCACTACAGATATATACTAAATAAATTTAGGTATATTTAATAAACCGAAAAATTGAATAAACCGAATAAACTGAAAATCGAACCGATTTAATTCGGTTTTTCTTGATTCGGTTATGGGCCAATTCGGATCGGTTTTGTTTTTGCTTATTCGGTTTTCAGTTCAATTCGATTTTCGATTCGGTTTGAACCGAATGCTCACCCCTAGCTCGACCCGCCCCCTCCTCTCTACGCTGGCCGGCCACCCTCCCCTCTCCTCTGGTCGGCCCTGTTTGACAAGCCCCCACCGCCGGAGAGAGTGGGGGGAGGAGGAAAATCATATTTTTAGACATATTTTAACGGCTGTTAACGACATGGGTACAAACTGAGCAAAAATTAAAATGTGGGAGTTTTTTTTAAACAAAGGGTCTTCAAATACGAAAACGCAAATCTAAGGAGGGTTTGTTTGCACTTTACCCAAAGATTGGGGAGGTAACACTAATTAAAATAAAATTGGGGAGAGTAGAAATATGATTAGCAATTGGGGGGGGGGGGGGGGGGGGGGGGGGGGGGTAAATACAAATAACTCAATAATTAAATATGTTTATAGCTTTCTCCATCAATATACATGATCGTGAGAAAACCATGGGCAAATTATTTTTAAAAAACACAATTTTCTCACCCAAGAAATAAGTGAATTTTAACACACGAAAAAAAATCAACAAAATTCTAACTATAAAAGTGTTCTTAAATATTATGACAATTATATTTGACACTAAGTAACACATGTTTGTTAAAGGGTAAGTGTGGGATTATTTGTATTTGCAGTTTCAATGATAGATTTTATGTATAAACCCATCCTCTCTCTTTTTTTTCCTAATAGGGACAAATGTGTTTGGTTGATATAGGAAAGTTTTTTTTTAAAAGAAAAGTACCGTCTTTCATTCATATGTTGCTGATGGAAACAGCTCGTGCAAAAACAAAGTTTGTAGCTTCAGCTATTAGCCGTTGGTGAATGCATAGTGGAGGAAAATTAAATTTTTCATCTAGAGAAGATATAAGGGCTTCTTTTGCAAGAGTATCTGCAACTGAATTCCCACTTCGATTCGTAAAAGAGAGGTCAATATTCATGTCAGCAGGGATTGAGGATGTAGTTTCCCGGATGAGGTAATGCAGTTGCCACGAAATTATCTTATCATCTCCTTGAAGCATCCGAAGAACATTTGACACATCTCCTTCAATAATAGTGTTGGCTCCCTTTTTTTGCTATATCTATTCCAAGTTTAAAGGCCTTGATTTTGGCTTATGCACTAAGCCCAGATTGCAAAGCAGTTGAAGAACACCACGACATGGCAGATAAGAAAACTCCTCTGTGTCATGCCCCAGAACCAGAATACTGGCAAGTGGGGACGGACATGGCCAGCTACGCAATACCAAAGTGCACCAGTACTCTAAAATCGCGTATAAGCTGTCAAGACATGGGGGTTACTTCTACAAGCCAACAGTCGATCCTAGGTTAAAATAATCTTAGGTATCTCAATCATAGGCAATTATACAAAGTATAAGAAGTATGATCATCAGACATACAATAGTAAAACGTCCCAAACCATATATACATGGATGATCATGAAGCTAGTAATACAAAATGGAGAAACTAGCAAGAGTATTAGTCATATATGATAACTCTAGCTGCAATCTAGAATACGCACATCATGTTTATGCCCGTAGGCTAAATGTCAAGGACCAAAATACGAGCTAAACACGTGCTCGGAAGCTAAATGCCACAAAAGAATAATGTACATAACCAGTGGGAGAATAAAATGAGAAACCCACTTGGGTACTCTGGTGCTCTGGATGGTCACCGTCCACTACTAAAATCTACTCAATTGGCGACGTATATTTAGCGACGTTAGATTAACGTCGCTAAATTGTGTACATTAGCGACGTTTTATATAAACGTCGCTCATAGTCGCTACTAGCGACGACCTAAGCGACGTAACAACGACCTACATTAAGCACATGACCCAGTCGTCACGAAACGTCGCTGGGACGTCGCTAGTAGCGATGCATTTAGCGATGGTAGTTCAAGCGTCGCTAAATTCTAATTATATCCCCGCCCCAACGTTTTATTTCCCCTATTTTTCTCTCTCACTCTCTCTCCTCCCCGGCGCTCTCACTCTCTCCGACGGCGACTCTCATTATCTCCAGCGACTCTCCTCCCTCTCTGGTACGTGACTCTCCCCCTCCCTCTCTCTCTCTCTCCGTCTGTTTTGGTTGTTAGTGGTTTGGGGAGAGGGTGCGGGTGGCTCGGAGGGAGGTGCAGGGAGGGATGCGGGTGGTTGGGGGTGAGTGGGGGTGGCTGGGGGAAGGGAGCTAGGGTTAGGGTTAGGGTTCGGGTTAGGGTTCATTTCCCATTCGGCACTCTCACTCTCTCCGATGCTGTCACTCTCTCCGGCGACTCTCCTCCCCCCCTCCAGCGCTCTCACTCTCTTTCCTCCCCCCCCCCCCCCTCCGGCACTGTCACTCTCTCCGGCGCTGTCACTCTCTCCGGCGACTCTCCTCCCTCTCTGGTACGTGGTACTCTTCCCCTTCCTCTCTCTCACTCTCTCCGGCGCTCTCACTCTCTCCGGCGTAGGGGGGACGAGGGCGGCTGGGGGAGGGGAGCTAGGAGTAGGGTTCGGGTTAGGGCTAGGGGTGGTGTAGGGGGGTGGCTTGGTTAGGGGCACCGATAGTGCCAAAAAATCTGATAATTTAGTAATAATTATTTGTTTTCCGATACCGAAAAATATGATACTACGATTCGAACGCACCGATAGTGCCGATATTTGTAACAAGTAGTTTTGTTGGTTGGTTAATTGGTAACATGGTGATCGAGACATAGTCCCTGCAGCCATTCGACTGGCGAGGCAGAAACTATGGTACGACATGGTGATCAGGACATAGTCCCTGCAGCCATTCGACTGGCGAGGCAGAAACTATGTAGCCGTAGATAAAGTTGACTGTCCTGCGACCCTCATCCCTCGGCAATGATGATACGACAACCTATCACTATATCTTATATAGTAGTAGATGACGTTTTAGTATTACATTATGTGAGTTCATCTTGATTCTGTTACATTCTTCAGATACTACATACTAGATTCGATAAGAACGTATACTACACCATATGTACAGAACATAGATGATTCACACTAATGTATGCTAGAATGAATTTTGGGTTGCGTTCTGAGCCATCCGTTCTCACACTTAAAACACATGAATTAGGACAACCAACCGGATAGTATTTTTTCTTTATATTTTTTTGTATATTCTGGAATGTATTGTGCGTGCCGGTGTTGAGTGTTCCACCGAGGGGGTCGACGAACCCAGGGATTGGATTCTGTATTTTGTATTCTGTATTTTGGCTCAGGCTCCAGCTCCAGCATCATTTACTTTCTGGAACCTATTTTTTTTATATTTCTTTTAATTTAGCGACGTTTTTAGCGACGTTAGTATTCGTCGCTACATATTAGCGACGCCAGGAAATGTCGCTAAAAGCGTCGCTAAATTCTGACGTGGCAACACGTGGCACCAAATCTGATGTCAGCTCGTCGTCGCCAAAACGTCGCAAATCTGTCGCTAAACGGCGACCACGCTATAACGTCGCCTTTTACGTCGTTGATTAGCGTCAAATAACAAACGTCGCAAATAACGCCGCTAATTAGCGACGTCATTGACGTCGCAAAATAGCGTCGCCCTAGCGACGTTTTGCGACGTTTTCTCGTTTAGCGACACGTTTTTTTCGTCGTTCCTGAAACGTCGCTAAATTGATTTAGCGACATTTTCGATGAGATTAGCGACGTATTTAGAGGTCGCTAATCTGACAAATTTTTGTAGTGGTCGAGCATATGGTGCGGAAGATCCTCTGGACTTCTCTATCAGATCTGGCCAAACAAAACCAGTGGGGTCAGACCCCCAATAGCAAGTACCACAAAGGAAGTCAAACTATGAACTAAAACCAGCAATCACTAACATCAACAATTATAGATACAAATAAGTAAGAGCAGATCGAGACTCGTGCACTACCAATGCACTTATCCCGAACATAGGAAGACAATAAGTAAAGCATTTTGGAGCATAAAGTAATTAACATGCGACATAATGTAAACTATGGACTTGTGAATTAAACAGAGAACTTGTGACATAGCTAAACCATGTGAGAGAAATGGTACATGCGAACGTGTACGGTAAGTGGAACATATGAGCATGTTAGATAACTGAGACTTGTGAGCATGTAAAAATTGTAGAAAGACAATGATAAGTGGACTTAGGAACTAATTCGGAAGTCAAGTTACAATCCTTAAACCAAACAAGGACCTAAGTTGTAACCCTTCTCCTGAACAAAACTTAGTCTCTAATCATTGTGCAGCATAATGATCATGTAGAACATGTGAGTACTAAATAGGATGACAAATGATAGGATAACTTAGGAACCATTTCGGAAGCCAAGTTACAACCCGTAAACCAAACAAGGACCGGGGTTATAACCCTTCTCCTGAATAGAACTTTGTCTCCGACCATTTATCGATGAAAGTAAGCATAAACCATAGTGTACTGAAATAAACATACGGACACTGCCTAGACAAAACTAGACTGGACTGGACTGACTCCATCCATCAATCACGGCCAAGCAGTGAGTACGACTTGATACTTTAACTAACTAGGGTTATCACAAACCTAGTTACTAACAAGATGCAAAGAGATTTCCAAGTCCAGTTATCTGCCTACTGCTACCGGAGTGACCCTAGCAAAAGAAAACAAGTATAGCAGACACACTGTAGTAAGATACATGTGTCCTAAGGAGGTGCCCCACTTGACGGTAAGCTGAAAATGTGCTCATCATGACAGATAGCTCCAAATCCCATATATATATATATATATATATATATATATATATATATATATATATATATATATATATATATATATATAAGGCCGAGATCAAACAGGCAACAGGTAACTGGGAAAGTCTCTTCATGAACTACTTGATCAATCTAGTCATTAATCCTAGCCAGATTCAGTATAAATCCCTGATCGTGGTCATCAGGAATCCATACCTTAGACATGATGTAATACAGAACATGTAGCTTGTATAAACACACTCAAGAGAAACACCCACGGTGTCCAAATCATTCATTACTTGTAAGCCAATAAAGCCGTCGCAACAGCATTCATGATTCATGTCTTGTCATGTCATGTTACTTGTTATATTACTTGTCTAGAGTGCACCACGACGGGTCACTATCATGTAAAGCAAAGAAAGATATGTTCAAGAGTGCATCACAACGGGTCACTATCATGTAAAGAAAAGAAAAGGCATAAATCATGAGTGCACCACAACGGGTCACTATAAGGAATTCTAAACATGGCATAGATTGTAAAGTACAATAAATCCGAAAAAGCATGGAAACACATATCATATCACTGAAGAAATATTCGAAAGGAAAGACATATCCTGACATGTGAGAAGGGAGAAGTAAAAGTAACTAATTAGCATAAAACAATAATTGAATCTGTGCTAGTGTTAGGTGTACAAAGGGTGTACAATCATTTTCTAACGGTACAAAGTCATCTAATCATGATAAAAATTTATTACAGTCGAAGGAAACCTCAAAAACGTCAAGTACGGAAAACATGCCAAAAAGATCAAAACTATGATCGAAATTATAGCATATAAACTCTGATTAAAGTGAAACAAGAATGTTCTTGAAGGCAAGACAAAGATCTACAACTTTTATGTTTTGAGTTTTTCAAGATTTTAGCCACAAAACAGCTCAAAGAGGCAAAAACAGTCATTTGGAGTGACCTGCGCGCAAGTTACGCGAGCAAAACTGCCCACGGCGCACGTTGCGCGCAAGCACGACGCACGTTGTGCGACAGAAAATCGTGCGGGCGCGCTGCGCGTAAGTTGCGCATTGCACGAGGGCAAAAACGCCCACGGCGCACGTTGCGCGCAAGTACGGCACGCGGTAGAAAATGCGCGTGTGCGCGGCGCGCAAGTTGCAATGTGCGCGAGGGTAAAAGTGCCCACGGCGCACGTTGTGCGCAAGCACGGTGCACGTTGTGCGGCAGAAAATGCGCGGGCGTGCGGCGCACAAATTGTAATGTGCGCGAGGGCAAAAGTGCCCACGGTGCATGTTGTGCGGCAGAAAATTGCGCGGGCGTGCGACACGCAAGTTGCGCATTGTGCGAGGGAAAAAATGCCCTCGGCGCACGTTGCGCGCAGGCCCGCGGCAGAAAATGCGTGGGCGCAGGGCGCGCAAGTTGCAATGTGCGCGAGGGCAAAAGTGCCTACGGCACACGTTGCGCGCAGGCACGGCTCACGTTGCGCGGTAGAAAATTGCGCGGGCACGCGGCGCGCAAGTTGTAATGTGCGCGAGGGCAAAAGTGCCCACGGCACACGTTGCGCCCAAGCACGGCACACGTTGTGCGGCAGAAAATGCGCGGGCGCGCGGCGCGCAAGTTGTAATGTCCGCGAGGGCAAAAGTGCCCACGGTGCATGTTGCGCGCAAGCACGGCGCACGTTGTGCGGTAGAAAATGCGCGGGCGCGCGGCGCGCAAGTTGCAATGTGCGCGAGGGCAAAAGTGCCCACGGTGCACGTTGCGCGCAAGCACGGCGCACGTTGCGCGGTAGAAAATGCGCGGACGCGCGGCACGCAAGTGCAATGTGCGCGAGGGCAAAAGTGCCCATGGCGCACGTTGCCCGCAAGCATGGTGCGCAGCCGCGAAAATACTGTGAGTGGCACTGTTCATCGTCCCGACAGCACCAAAAAGTGTGGGAAACCTATGAACAAGAAAATGGCATAACTAATTCAAAATAAATCGAAATCAAGTGGTTCAAAAGCCAAAATTTGGTAAAATAAAATTTCCTACAACATGGAACTATTAGATTTCGAAAATATCAAACTTTAAGAGATCAAAACCAAGAAAATAAAAAAGTTACAAACTTAGATCTACAAAAATGTAAGCTTCAAAGCCGAAAACTTCAAGTTCTAAAGAGGCTTAGAATCATGAAAGAAAAAGAATAGAACAAACAAAATAGCATTGTTCAAGATTTGGCACGATGTGCTTGCCTAGGTTTTGGAGGTGTAAATGGAGAAGAAGAAGATGAAAAGTAAATGGAGAATGGAGGAGAGAGAGAGAAGTTGGTTTTTATATAAAAACCCTTCTATCTCAAACCAAACTAAACCAAACCAAGTCAAACCAAGTTGAACCAAATCAAATTAAATCAAGTACAAGATTAAACCAAGGCAGGGCTAAGAAAAATAAGTCAAAACGTGGGTCACCTGACAAATTACAGAAATCCCTATACGTACACTGAAAATACGTATAACGAAAAATGGGAGTGACAGGTATGCCGTCGATATACACTGGTATACTGGCGGTATGCCGGTCAAGGAGAAAATCTATAAGTTGGAAAAATTGTAAAGCGTTCCGAAAATCAAGAAAATATAAAACATAGTATAAAAATACGTATCTATATATAAATACCGATACAGTGAGACGAGTCTCACACTCTGTGATCCCTAGCTATAGCTGCAGTTGCATAAACAGAAGAAGAGGTCGCACCGTCGACATTAATCTTAATCGTAGCTGATGGAGGAGCTTGCTAACATTGATTGTTAGTCACTTTGTTAAGAAGGCCTGCAAGCCAGAGACTTCACCCGTTTCTCCATTGCCATAGGAATAATATAGATTTGAAGAAGCCCTCAAAACCTTGTGGATATTAAAATTGATGCGTTGAATATGAGATCACAACGTGCTTTCTTGATTGACCAAGTGAGCGTGGCACCCATCCGATATGCGTCTTGTGACTCTGAGTTGTCAAGCCACGAATTAAGCAGCTCATTAATCTGCATGTGTAACGTCCCAGTCCCAAAATACTTAGGACCAAGCACGTAGACATGCCAGCTGCATATATACGATGAATACTCTAATATATGGAATCCTCGTATATATACATAAGCTGTAATAATATAAATCGTAGGCCAAAAAAATCAATAAACTATATCTCATCCACAGCACACAGAGAAGATATAAGAAGTCCAAATAGAATAAATGAGTGAGTCAAAAGATAGCCGGGTCGACATGCCCACACCAAACAACTATGAAAATAATCCCAAATAAAATAGATGTCCACTATGAGTCTCAAAGAATAACATAGATCTAGATATCAGCGGGTGACGCCTCGTCATCAAGGTATGAAGGATCCAGTGTCGAGCCATACTCCTACAGAAAATTGCCTATACCTGGAGAGATCACCAGGTCCTCAGAGGAACGTAACAACATACAAGAAGAACATGCCATATGAACTGGATATAAATGTATCATAAAGTAAAAATAAAAATAAGGTGTCCAAATCGTAACACAGCTCAATATCCCATCATCGAAATAGTGGGCTACCCCTACAACTAAACAAGGACAAGAGGTAACACACTATTCTGCGATGTGACATTTTCCCATGCCATGACTAGAACATAAAATTGGCTAAGGTCTCCTAACCTTTCTAGCAGGCAATTTAGAAGACATCACAATGTATGGGCAGGTAAAGGCTGACTCCCCTAGGACAAAGCAACAACTCACAGCACGCACACGTCAAGTACCAATACTATCAGCCGGCATAACTCGAGGCTAGCGACCCATGTGACCCATCAGTCCACATAGCTCGAGGCTGGTGACCGTCGCGATACGACTACCGTAGTACGCAGTTACTACGAGATCTTGGAATTTGGGTAGCCCATATATTTAACTGTCTTCTCCCTCCCAAGGTTGCTAACAGAAGGTAGTCCACTAAGGCTAGGTTCACATGCATTTTAAAAGACAAGGAAAAAAAAATAATTGAAAGTAAACAAAGAAACTATGAAAAACAAGTCATGGATCCAACTGAAAGAAATAGACAATAAATATGCAACAAATAAATAAATAAATATGCATCTAATTATAAACAGTAAATAAGGCAAGGTATCTTGCTTGAGGGTGGTGCGAGAAGCAGCAAAATCCAACAATCAGAATCGTCAGCACGAAAGTCAAAATCCATAAGGAGCTCTGGATGCTGAAACAAACATCACGAACGTGTTTGGTATAAAAGATATGTCTAGAATACGCCTGTCCAAAAGTACAATTTTGGAACAGGGGCAAAATCGTAATTTCAGGTCAAAACGATATCCGTCGTTGGACTCGTTTTGCACCGAAACGCGTGCCAGTATCTATGGTCTCTAAAGTCGTTAAATTACATGTCTATGGGTCCGGTTTGAGGAGATGAAACCAACCGTATATCCAGAGTTGGATTCCGACGGACCGTGTACAATTTTGCCCATTGGATCGGGTCACGGACCCGCCAAATAGGCGTTCCAGTCGACCTTCTCAGAATTGGACCAAACTTGGCACACAGGACTAGAATTTCGATACGGTCCAGTTGGCGCAAGTTTCGTCTCGATACGACGAACGTACACGAAGTTATGACCAAATTTACAAAAGGTCGATACGGGGGTATCTTGACGGATACGTACTGATTTCGTGGCGCACAAGCAGCGAAATCGAGTTCTATCAGTTCCTACACGTCGGCAACATCCATATGCGCCTTTTGATGCATATAGCGTGCGACCACGTCGTCCGGTTTGTCGGGACGCACGCCGTATCAGAAAAACTTTTCTAACTTTTACGGTTTTAAATGCAGTTTTTTCTTGATTTTCAACAACGAATATCCTTCTGCCTAATAACTGAAAAATAAATCTAACTGAAGCGTTTTAATCCCATATATGTTGTATTTTACTGTTTCAAATTAGGTTTTTGAAAATTTTAGTTTTTAGCCCGGGAAACGCCTTCCAAAACAACCTTGAAACTGAAAAAGGATCTTAGAGTGTCTAGGGTTGGGCCAGAAGGGTCTCTTAACGCCTTCTTTTTGTTCATGCGTATGAACTCCAACTTTTCGTCGAACTTTCGACGAATTTATGGGGATGATCGGGGGTAGCTGGCTCGATCTAATTAACAGGGCTTGTAGTCCTATATGTAGTGATTAATAGGAACAAATTGGTTCGTTGATTGGCTAAACGATGAAGGAAAAAAATGACGACGAACATGGGTACCTGCTGCGACTGAGAACAGAGTTGCTCTGTTTCTTGGTCGGATTTCTAGGCGTCCACGGCGGTGCAGCGGCCGACGGCGGTGCGCAGTCGGTCTAGATGACGCGCGAGGGTGGCAGGAATCCTCCAGGTAGGTCGGGAAGCAATCTTGAGGGGTTGTTGTTAGGTTTTCTTTGATAGGAGCTTTTCGAAGGTTTTATAGTTGCGAAATTTTTACTCGAGATTTTCGAGACTTCTCGTAGGTTTTAAGTTCTGATTCCTATTCCTAATTGAGGAGAATTGCGTATGGATTAAGAGGATCCAATTTGAAAAGATTTGATTTGGATTTGCTCTAGTTTGAATATTTGGGCTCCAGCCTCCTTCCTTTCTTCCTTTGCGGGTTTTGTAGCTCGGGAAGTTTGCCGTACTGTTCAATGAACAGTACTGCTGGGAAAGTTTAAATTTTTTTTTCCTCTTCTTTTCTAATTATAGGCTGGTTTATAGCCACTAACATATGTATAGGTGTGCATACAAAATCCCAAATTAATTTATAAAAAAATCTAAAAGATATGTAAACTGTAATCTCTAACAATTTGTCAAGGAATATTTAATACTCTATCTTTCTTTCTTTCTTTTTCCTGTATATTCCTATATGGACTTGTCCAAAAATCCATATAAAATTCCCTAAAATTTCTAAAAATTTTAGAATACTTCTAGATAATCAATATGGATTTTTTTTTTTTGTACAATTTCTACCTAAAGTAGTAATTACTTGCTATTTATACCATTTAGGAGAAACCATCACTAATACAAGCTATTAAAATATTTAAGAGATACTTTAAGTTGTATATATAAAAATACTTTCTTAAAATCCTAAATATCCATTTAGAATATTTTAGAACCTTTTACTAAAGTCTTCTACAAAATAATTTGCCATATATATGTAAAGTATCACTTACTTGCTAGCTTTAATAAAAATCACAAATTAATTACAAGACTAGGAAAAATACTGCACAATACTTAAAATAAATATTACTTGTTTTTTGGCATTCCAAAAAGATACATTGTGCATATGCTTCCCCCTTGAAGAGACACACCCAAGTTGATGTGGTGAGGAAAGGAATCTCCAAGTCAGTTTACCCAGTAGAGATTGGTTGATCCAAATTAATATTACGGAATCCTAAACCACTATCTCGTTTGAGTATAGTAAAAAATTTCCATACAAGAAAATGATATCTTGTTAAGCTTTGCCAAGGTGGTCGATGGATTCAAATAGCTTGACAGAAAATATATAGATCAGAATAGACGCAAGTGGAGAGGTGATCAAGGTTGACCTGCCTGCGTTGGATAGCAGTTGATTCTTCCAACGAAAAAGTCTTGTAAAACACCTCTCTCTCTCTCTCTCTCTCTCTCTCTCTCTCAAACCGCTCTTCCTCTCTCAAAACCACTCTCCCAAATGGGTCAGGTTGTCTCCTCCTCCGGGCTCCGGCTGTCAGCGTCAGGGTTGTAGCTCAGCATGGAGGTCGGGTGGTGCGGCCATGGAGCTCCGATGGTGTGGCCATGGAGGTGTGCGACCATGGGGGCCGGATGGCTTCCGCTAGTCGCTAGTCGCTAGCCACCGGTCTTTTCATAAATAAAAACATTAAACCATTATTTCCCTCCCACATCCGGATTGGGAGGAAGTGGAATTAGGTTTTTGAGGGGGGGGGGGGGGGGGGGGGGGGGGACAAGGGAGGGGACATGGACTGCATGTCAACATTTCCTCCCCAAATCCATACTCTCTTTTTTCTTCTTACTAAACACAGGGACTTGTGAATTTTGGGCTACTTCCCGTTGAAACATAAAATCCAATACCAGGGGGCGTTTGGTACGCAGTAATTTTTTTTATTTTCAGAAAAATTTAAGATGGAAATCTATTACCACGTTTGTTTGGCATATAAAAAATTTATTCCCGAAAATTATAAATACCCGGATAAATAGTTTACCCACAAAACATGGGAATTCTATCCCTTGAGAATAGGTAGGTATTTTTTTTTTTTGCCCGGACAAAAAAAATTTGTCTAAATTTTTATCTTCTTTTTTGATCAATTTTGATTAGTTTTGAACTTTTTTTTTGTCGTTTTTATCGTTTTTTTTTTTGTCATTTTTTGTCGTTTTTACCATTTTTTTTTTGTCGTAAGCGATTTTTTTGTCGTTTTTACCCATTTTTGTCGTTTTTGTCACTTTTTGATTGTTTTTTTTGTCGTTTTTACCCAATTTTTGTCCTTTTTGTCGCTTTTTTGTCAATTTTTGTCGTTTTTAAACAATTTTTTGTCGTTTTTGTAGCTTTTTTTATTGTTTTTACTGATTTTTAGTCGTTTTTTGTCGTTTTTGTCTTTTTTTTGTTTTTTGTCGTTTTTGTCGCTTTTTGGTTATTTTTTATTGTTTTAACCGATTTTTTGTTGTTTTTAACCGATTTTTTGTCGTTTTTGTGCTTTTTTGTTGTTTTTACCGATTTTGTCGTTTTTTGTCGTTTTTGTCGCTTTTTGGTCATTTTTACTGATTTTATGCCGTTTTTTGTCATTTTTGTCGCTTTTACCGATTGTTTGTCGCTTTTTGGTTATTTTGTCGTTTTAACCGATTTTTTTGTTGTTTGTACTGATTTTTTGTCTTTTTTTTCGCTTTTTGGTTATTTTTTGTCGTTTTAACCGATTTTTTTTGTCCTTTTTTGTCGTTTTTATCGATTATTTTTCATTTTTGTCGCTTTTTTGGTTATTTTTTGTCGTTTTAACTGATTTTTTTTTGTTTTTTAAACCGATTTTTTATCGTTTTTAACCGATTTTTTTGTTATTTTTTTGTCGTTTTAACCGATTTTTTGTTATTTTTGTCGTTTTTGCCGTATTTTGATTTTTTTGTCGTTTTACCGATTTTATGTCGTTTTTGTCGTATTTTGGTTATTTTTGTCGTTTTTACCCTTTTTTTGTCGTTTATACATTTTTTGTCACTTTTTGGTTATTTTTGTCGTTTTTACCCATTTTTTGTCGTTTTTTATCTTTTTTTTCGTTTTTACCGATTTTATGTCGTTTTTACCGATTTTTTTTATATTTGTTCATTTTTTTCGTTATTATTATTTTTTTATTTTTTTCCCAGGAATATTTATATTGTCACCAAACATGGGAATGTAATTTTCCAGGAAATTTAATTCCTGGAAATTTGATTCCCGGAAATATAGAATTCCCGACTATATAGTATTCCGCATACCAAACGCCCCCTAAGAGGTAACTAAAAGATTAATATCAATCTCAAAGTTGTCACTTATTTTGTAGAAATATTTTTTTTCCTCTAACTTAAGAGGTTGATACTCTTAACCTTAAAAAAATTATTAGATCCATAATTTATTTTCACTTTTTTTTTTTTGGGGGGGGGGGGGGGGGAGGGGGGGGGGGTTGAGTGGGTGGGGACGGCGACCGCTTAGATCTAGACGGTCTAGACCCTAGGTACGGACTAGACCCTAGGTGGCGGATGCCCACCTGATTAGCAACTTAGCGGTTTTCACAATCTTAGTTATTAGTAAGCACATTCACAATAGAGAAATGTTTCATCCAATTGCATGTTCCTTTCACAATGGCATGCAAGCCACAACAAGCCCTTGTCTACGTGCACTACAAGTGACCCACGTGTCATAATTGAGACAAGAAGGAAAGGCGATTGAAGAGCTTCACAACATGCTTCTCACAGATATGGTCATTCTTGCATGTCTGGTCAGCAAAAAAAACATACAAAGTAAACTCTGGGATCAGACTGACGCATTCCTGATATATAATTTCATCACGATACATTAAAACTTCTATTGTAGTTCGAATATTTGATCCAACAATATTGTGTACATCAATAACAAAGTAAAGTCTTCATCTCAAAATTTCCAAGTCAGCTATTATGAATGGCTATCTTTTGCTATGTTAGTTTTTAGAGACGAGATCAACTGTAGATTATAACAAACCCGAAAAGTCTTTAGTATTAAAGACTAGCAGAAATTTGTAGACCTAAAATAATATCGAGTGCTAGAAGGGAAATTTTTTTTTTCTAAATTTCTCATAGTACATGTGCTTGAAAACACCCAATGCTGCTTAAATTTTGTCTTGAAGGAAAGAGAAGGCGTGGGGAATGAAAAGGATGGCAATGGGGCCTTCGCTTCAGTGAAGATGACAGCCCACTGATCAATAGTATTCTTCTAAAGAGGAGACATCAAAGGAAAAGTAACCAACCAATTCCCATAGGTCCCATACTTTCAAACAAGATCCTCACTAACCACTACTGAACAGGCAGTTGGGAGGAACTTATGACAGCTAGTAATAGCAGATGAAATACATCTTCTACATATAACAGTAAATTTGCTTCTACTTAGATTTTCACAGCATTACAACTTTTTTCAGCATTTGGTTTGTCACAAGTCTGCAAGTAATGCCAATTACAACAACAAAGTAGCAAGGTTCCCCAGAATAGTTTTTACTTCTGTTGCAGCCAAGAATGACAGCAACACCACCTAACAATTCAAATTATAACGAGAAACATTACTGAATCATTCTAAATATTTTTGAACCAATAATTGTATTAGCAACATCATAAGCAATAAATATTGCATGGTACCGCCATTTTCCTGTACCTTTGATAACCAACACGATGTCGGTGCAGCCTATGAGAAAGGCTGTACCACATTATTACCAAACAAATACTCGATTCAGAATATATTGCCTAACGATGACAGGAACCTAACAGGAAGAACAGATGGCCTTATTTTCTAAGTTCACATAAATTTGCCATCGACAAAATGAGCAGGCCAGTTTCCAGAAACAAAATCTAGCCTTTAATGAAAGATGCCAAAGTATGGAATGGAAGCTGGACTTGTCAGCAAAGACAGGTAGATGGCAATCACTACAATCATTGATATCTATGGAATTTAGGGGTGAGAAAGATATATTTCAGTTCAATATGATGTACCAGAAGGTCCAGAACTACCAAGTCTCACATATTGTAAGGACAATCGACAGCAATTTTGACAATACACATTTATATGACCATGCGCAAATGGAATCTCTAGCAAGTGACTATAAGCACATATCGTGGCCGAACTTTGTGTCCTAGCTTCGATACATCTCGATATTCAGAACAAGTATATAGCAAAAAAGAATATATAGAGAGAGGAGAGGAAGAATATTGAAGCTGCGAAAAATACACACAATATTAAAATCTAAATGTTACTCTACATGTCTACAAGCACGAAATCAAGTCTTTATATGGAGTATCAACGCATTTCATTATCTACATATATTGAGAAAGTTGCCTGTCACAAATTTCTGCCACAAAAAAGTGGTTTTATAGTCATTATTTATATAATAACTAATGGCCACTCCCACAAAAAAAAAGAATAGTAGTGCTAAATATAATATTTGTCTACCATTACAAATACGAGCTGAATTATATAAAAATTATGTCACGAAATAATCTTCTCGCAATTATATAGAACACAACCAAGAAACGAAAACAAAATACACAAAAAAGGGTACCACATGATAATTACAGCGTTCCCTTCCGACACTGATTTTTTTTACAGATGAATTAATGAATTAATTATGGTATTGCAAAAAGAAGTGCAGTCAGCAAAGAGGGGGGAAACAATTTTTTCATAACTCCAGGAAGTTACGCATCGAGGTTCTTATGCAGCCTTATGGACCAAAAAATAGAGTTTTAAGTAGAGCTTCACACATAAGACTATCTCATGCACAGTGAATATAAGACCTGCATATAAGACGCTACACATCCTGATTTTAGGCCTCTTAGGATGGAAGCTTTCATGTATGTTTTCGAGAAAACCCAACAAATTGATATCGTAAAAGTAATTAAAACAAACAGAAGTTTATGACATATCCATATTATGTCTAAACTCGGTGTCGTCTCTGTCGTGAGTACAACAGGAAACATTAAAATTGAAACCGTGCCCATGTCGTCGTATCCGCGTATCATATTATGTCAACATATCACCACCTTAACAGAAAAGCAACCAATTTTGCATGATATACAAGTTCTCTCTATTTCACAAGGTACACTGTATCCATATCATATCTACTTCCTATGAATATCAAGATCAACGGTATCCGACAATATCGGCAGTTTTGGATCGGAGTATCAAATTTTTTGGTATCATGAAGCAAATAATTATTAATATATTATTAAATTTTTAAGAAAAAATAGCATAATTTTAAGTATTTTATTTATTATTGTTTAATAGTTTTATATATTATATTATTTTAAGTATAATTTTAATAGTTTTGGAATTGAATGAAATAATAGCCATCTTTACTGATTGATTTACCTGCAATAAATATATTTTATTCATTTATATGCTTTTACAACATTAAAAAACTTTTACACCCATATTGATAGATCTTTTCCATTCAATTTTCTCTACCCAACGTCAATATCAATCAGTATTGACCATATCGGATCGATATCAGTCAATACTGCAAACTATACTATTTCAGATCACTGCAAGATAGTAACGGACTGAAAATAAATAAGTACACTCATCATCCTACAAAATTAAATAGTTATACGCAATCCAGACAAATGAGGGGGGGAAATCTCTTGAGATAGACACGTTCTTAAATTGTACTTAAGTAAGGGAATATTACACGTGTAGAGGGGGGAAATCTCTTGAGATAGACACGTTCTTAAATTGTACTTAAGTAGGGGAATATTACACGTGTAGAGTTGACATGTATATTAAACACAACAAAATTACTACACGTCACACTGCTATTATAACAGAAAAACGTACCTCAATAACCTAAAAACAAATGAACATTTCTTTCATACTACACGATACAAGCCCGCTCCTTCAGCATGCTCTACTGTACAGGAGAACAACTTTATCAACATTGACCAAACTCTCCAGCTTCAGAACCTAAATCAATAAGACAAGATAGTCTCATTAATAAAGGGAATGAGAAGAATATCGTAATTTCATGACACCAAACGTACCCAAATCAATGTGGATGAACTGAGTAGTTCACTGTATAACCATCGGCTACAGTAGAACTAAGAGATGGGAATGAAGGGATTGACTTAAGTATCAATTTCCTCCCTCCTTTACGGTTTGGAGACATGTCAAGGCCAATGTGTGGGGGTGAAACCCTCTTCCCATTTGGAGAAGTCTTGACACCAGTGCTGGGAGATGAATCATTTCTCAAAATCTCAGGAGTATCATCATCCGGAACTGCCTTGAAACTTTTCTCAATCTTGCTTCGAGGGAGGGGAATATCACATTTTTTTAGCATCCGTGAAGTTTGGTATCTGATGGACGATGTAGAAGATCGCGGAGGTTTCCCACTAGAAAGGAAAGTCATTTTCACAGTGTTCAAAAGAAAGTGTTCAGTAATATTTTTCACAAAACAAAACAAAAAAGAAAACATAAACATAAACAAAAAGCAATCTGAGTATAATAAAGAACCTGCATATTTGGAAACAAGGTGTGACAAGGAGGATATTGCCTGCAAAAGGGTGCTCATTATCATGCGTGACAGCATTTTGTTGGCCGTCATCTGGTTTGTCCATTTGCTTCTCACAATCATCCATTTCTTCCTCCACGTGTTCAATTTCATCACCTGCTATAATCATAACTATGTTATAAATAAAATAATATGATATGTATCAAAAAATAAAAATAAAAAAAAATAAAGAACCAGGCGCAGAAAATAATAAGCCTACAACAACACCAAAGCCTTCTTCCCCAATATTTGGGGTCAATTGTTTGAATCATGTTCTTCCATTCGGCTCTATTACGGGTCATGTGTAATGCCCCGCTCTGCACGAGGCATTTGGTTGGCTTGTTGGATGGGATCAAAATGTTGGACCGTGACTTATGTTGGAGATCATGAGAATCGAGACTGATGCAGTCTTTCTTAGCTGGCTAGATGGAATGGGTATTGGAGTGTGGCTCGCTGGTGGAGCTACGCTTAGTGGGATTGGAGCAGGAAGACCGTTATATAAGGCAAGTGGAACTGTCCTCCTTCCTCCTTATTCCTGCATGCTTAATAAATGGAATAATATGATGCTATGAATATGAATATGTCCCTAATGTTGCTTACCTTGAATGTTGAATAATTGTGATGCGATGCTTTAGTTGCTAAATCAATAGAGATGCCTATGCTGGAAATCATTGAATGAATAACACATGAACTTTGGAACTGCTGAACGAATTACACTAGAACTGCTAATGTAACATGATGCCTGAGAATGAATTGATAATGTCCATTTTTGTTTAATGTCGATGAAATGAATGAATCACTTGAATAATGAGATGCTGCATGAATAATACATGAGAAAAGAATTGAATATGCTATTGTCCCTATGAAATGAATGAAATGCTACAGGTCCCTTTGAAATGAATGAATGCTGTTGTTCCTCCTTAGAAGGAACAAATGAGAAATGTTGCAATGAAGCAATGAATGAGAATTGATGAGGCTTGGATCGTTGAGATCACCAAATGAAATGATGGTAATGATGGGAATGAATAAGTCATTGAACATGACTTGAATGATGATGCACTGTTGTCTTTACTTCAATATTTCACCATGTGTTTTATGTTCACGATTGAGTCGGACACGCATTCGCATGGTCATAGGACAACTTATGCATAAGTGATGGGGACATGTTTTCTCGGACGGTACCCCCGGGACGTTAGGGCGACCGATCCGGCCTAGGAGAAAACATTGGCGTGCCAGTAGGGGCACGGGTTCTGCGAGGCATCCTTTGGGGCTAGCTACCTTCTCTGGAGTCATCGCATTACCAATGAAGACCTATATGGCAACGTCCGTATGGTTAAACACCAGTGACCATGTAGTCAGGATGCATGCTAATGAATGTCTTATGCAGGCAGAGTAAGTATATCTGCTAACCTGTATTTGATGCAGGTATGAGGGAGTCGGCTATCGGTAAGAAATCACTTAAATGTGATAATTCAATATATGTGTTGGTTTAGCTTGCATGCTTACGTTCCAAATAAGTAAATGATGTTGTATGTAGCCTTTCAGTATGAGATCCTGCTTAACATGTTAAATTCAGTATGCTAGAAAGATGCCATGCTTTAATCATTGCTCAAACACAACATACATGCTAAGTGATGCTTGAAGTGAGAACTGTTATAACATGGTTAAGATGTTAATGTTAACGATGCCTCAATGATGCCTTTTCATGATAACACCTAGTATGCCTCAATGATGCCTTTGTATGATAACACCAAGAATGCTAAAAAGATATGTCCACATGAATGCTACTAAGAATATGTTTACATGCTTCACTCTGATTATTGCCCATGAACTGTAAACTGATGCTAGGCCCCAAGTAGAAAGACCATTCTAATAAATGGTTGCTTAAATGATCACTTTAAATGTTGGTTTATGCGAGTGGGTTGGATTCTACTCGCCAGTGCATAGATGATGTGCTGACCCACGTTTTGTGGGCAGGTGCTCTTGCTTGGAATATTCTACACACGAAGATTGGCTGGATTGGTTCCGCGGCATCGAAGATTTGTTGGACATACAGAAGCTCTCCTTATACAAGATGATGTCTTCTGTTTATAAAGGGCATAATGTATGGAACATTATAATCAGTTGTACCAGTGAGATTGTAAGCCAAGTCGGTATATCAAGTTGTCATCCATTGTATCCAAATATCAAATGTAAGCTGTATAGCATTGTTCAGTTGGTTTCCAATGTAAAGAGAGATGTACTGGAATCATTGTACTTCAATACAAGTCTTGTACTCTTCTTCAATTATCAATAAAGAGAATAAAGTTCTAGATATCTCTGTGTGGCTTCAAGTTACTCTTTTTCTCCGCTGCTATAAAGAAGTGATGTACTTCTATTCAATGAGAAAGATTGTCCTCACTAACTTCAATTTGTCTGCTTCTGCCGCTGCGATGTGTTTCTATTTGAAGATAATCGATTATGTACCATCTTTGCCTAGTACAAGTGCAATACCAGACTTGTACGGCATCACGCCCAAGCGAGGACGATCGATTCCAAGAGATAAAATATGTGAAGAAATGACTCTACGAATCGGGGCGTGACAAATTGGTATCAGAGCACGGCTTTACTTCCTTGGTCTCTTCTTTGATTCATTTCAAATCAAAGTTGCATCGATGATTGACTAAAGTTGCTTCCGCGATTATGCTATTGTTGTCCGGTAATCATCCTTATGTTATCTGTATTTGAAAGTTTATTGACCCTCTTGGCTGCTCACTGGATGTTCCATACAATAAGTCTATATACATTGTGATGCCCCTAAATGAATGATTGTTGTTGGTTTGGACACAAATAACCTAACAATGACTCGATGCCATAGTATGCTATATTGTGAATGTTGTTTGGAATGCGGAAATAAAAGAAAGGTGGCTATGTATGCTGCGACAAGATGAGAATTGCATGTGATGTTGGAAAAGAATTGTGAATGAAATAATTGATGGATGAGTTTGACAGAACTGGTGAATTGACTCATGTGTGTTGCTAAGTGCTTTCGAGACGCTAAGAATGTTGGCTTATACTATTGAGACCCCGAGATGTTGGCTAAGTGTTGTGATCATCATAGATCACGAATGTCTGGAATAGAATTGAGTTGGTATTGTTTAAGGATGGCTTCATTTCTGAGTGGTATATTGCCTCTACCACCTCAGAACGAGATGTATGTTGACCCTTTCCATGGGATAGCAGTGAGACTATCTGTGAGTACTGGGTAGTGCCGAGACTTAGCTGGGAGTCATGTATTGTGGCTAGATGACTCGAGTGTCCCTTGACGGTGATGTTATGTTGGATAGCGAAATTGTCGGAAATTGTAATCGGTGGCATGGTTAGAAATTGTTTAGTCGAGTGCTGACTCAGACTAGTAAGACCGTTAGTATGCTATGAGTAAATGGATTTGGCTAGAGAATGTTGTGGCTTAGAATATCTGAATGTTGATTTCGATTGGTTGGATGCAAATTATTTGTGGCTAATACAATGTTGATTGCTAAGATGAAAGTTTTGGAAAAAGTTGTCGGTGACCAAAGGAATATTAGAGATTTGTGTCTTGACCCTAAGGTGTAATAGATGTTAACCCATCTAGATCACCAAAGGATATTCGTTGCTTATGCGCATATATGCTCAAGAATTGAATTGTACCAGAAAAGTGACAAGTAGCAACCCTGAATCCTTGTGTTGCATAGGGGATGGTTAATTGATACATGAATTTTCGGATTGAATGGATTGAACTACTCGGCCCTTGAGGTAGAGAATTTTAAGAATGTCCATATAAGATTTTGACTGAAAAATGAACGAAATTTAAGAATGCCCGTAAGAGAGTTTGATGATTGAGAAACGAATGGGAACAAAAAATTTCAAACGTGTTGGATAATGTCGGTATAGGTGATTGTTGGTTGGAATATAGATTGTTGGCTTATGACTTAGTGGTGCAACCTTGTCATAGAGACCGAATAGTATGATTCTATAGTTATATTAAAACTATCGGAATCGATGACCCTTGAATAGTTAACCTTGGTTATGGGTTTATGTGGGTACGAAGGAATTGGACCAGAAATTGAATCATTGGAAATTTACTTGATGGATTATTAGAACGATGAAGATCGTATGTCGGATTTGGAATTGACCGTAATATTGAGAGATCGATCTTAGTCGATTGTTGGGTAAGTCTAGAATGAGCCTCTGTGGGAATTATTTCCTTGAGGAAGACCCTGAATAGATAGACTTGACCCTAGCGACCAGTTGATGAATTACCAATTGCTGGCTTAGCCCAATTGGCGATTCATTATTCAGACTGAATTGATACCCATAGGTTTGGGTAGAGTTCCTTAGAACTGCCAGTTGCTTGTTGGCCTAAACTGAAACTAGTATAACCCTAGTAGCCATCCACTCTAGGGGAGTCACCTGAATGATTAGGTATAGCTGTCGGTATAGCTAACCATTGAGACAGGACCGAATAATAGATGGCCGTTGGCGACCCATAGAATGACCTTGTGGCATTGAACGAGAGATGGTGATGAGTATGATCTAAGAATGATAAGTTGTAAGTATATGCTCCAATATGAACCTTAGAGATGTTTGACCCTTGAGAATTATGTGTCGGCCTATAGCGGGAAATGGAATCGTGGGATGAGACTTGATTTGTATGTATCGAATAGTGAATTATTATATGAGATGGAATTGACTGCTCATGACGAAAATGTTGGATAAGTATCTATAGTCGGGTAGCTGGGTTAACCTTGACTGTTGCATAGAATTATACCCTGACTCGGATAATCGATAGTTGGTGATGTCAGATTGTATCTTTTAGAAAAGATGAATTGCCTCGGTAAGAAATATTGTTGAATTTGGAAAGGAATATGATTGCATGTTGTGGACTCTTGATATGATTGGATGTAAGATTAGACCCTTGATCGAATGCTAGAAGTATTATGCCCGGATAGAGAGCTTAACCAAGTTGTTCCTGATGTAAAGTGTTGTGGACTGGAAGATAGTGATTATGACAAGTGAATAAAGTTATAAGTCAATTGAAAGGATACTAAGTCTGATTTGGGAAAGAGAGTTATATCGTGGCTGATCGAATTATACTATCATGGAAGTTGGTTGAAGTACATATGTTTTGGGGACGCCTAAAATATGTGTATGGATCCAGCGGAAGTGATAGGTTGCGGCTGAGGTAATATTGTTGGAAGAATTTATCGCACTAGCTCAGACTTTGGCTGAAATGCATATGTTTTGGGGACGCCTGAAATATGTGTATGGATCCAAAGGAAGTGATGTGTTGCGACCAAGATAGAATGCAAGAAAAATGTTGGTGAATCAATGAGAAATTGCAAGTATTTGGAAAAAGAGAAAGATGGATTGAATCGTTGATTGATTAAAATGATACTGTTGGATAGCTATTTTGAAATGACCGAGTGGGCTGAAATGAATATTGAATTGAAGCTGAATGAGTAACTCATTGTGATTAAGTGAATCTAGTAGATGAGTTGTTTTCTTAAGTTTCGAGGACGGAACTTTTTCTGAGTGGTATATTATGTAATGCCCCGCTCTGCACGAGGCATTTGGTTGGCTTGTTGGATGGGATCAAAATGTTGGACCGTGACTTATGTTAGAGATCATGAGAATCGAGACTGATGCAGTCTTTCTTAGCTGGCTAGATGGAATGGGTATTGGAGTGTGGCTCGCTGGTGGAGCTACGCTTAGTGGGATTGGAGCAGGAAGACCGTTATATAAGGCAAGTGGAACTGTCCTCCTTCCTCCTTATTCCTGCATGCTTAATAAATGGAATAATATGATGCTATGAATATGAATATGTCCCTAATGTTGCTTACCTTGAATGTTGAATAATTGTGATGCGATGCTTTAGTTGCTAAATCAATAGAGATGCCTATGCTGGAAATCATTGAATGAATAACACATGAACTTTGGAACTGCTGAACGAATTACACTAGAACTGCTAATGTAACATGATGCCTGAGAATGAATTGATAATGTCCATTTTTGTTTAATGTCGATGAAATGAATGAATCACTTGAATAATGAGATGCTGCATGAATAATACATGAGAAAAGAATTGAATATGCTATTGTCCCTATGAAATGAATGAAATGCTACAGGTCCCTTTGAAATGAATGAATGCTGTTGTTCCTCCTTAGAAGGAACAAATGAGAAATGTTGCAATGAAGCAATGAATGAGAATTGATGAGGCTTGGGATCGTTGAGATCACCAAATGAAATGATGGTAATGATGGGAATGAATAAGTCATTGAACATGACTTGAATGAGATGAATGATGATGCACTGTTGTCTTTACTTCAATATTTCACCATGCGTTTTATGTTCACGATTGAGTCGGACACGCATTCGCATGGTCATAGGACAACTTATGCATAAGTGATGGGGACATGTTTTCTCGGACGGTACCCCCGGGACGTTAGGGCGACCGATCCGGCCTAGGAGAAAACATTGGCGTGCCAGTAGGGGCATGGGTTCTGCGAGGCATCCTTTGGGGCTAGCTACCTTCTCTGGAGTCATCGCATTACCAATGAAGACCTATATGGCAACGTCCGTATGGTTAAACACCAGTGACCATGTAGTCAGGATGCATGCTAATGAATGTCTTATGCAGGCAGAGTAAGTATATCTGCTAACCTGTATTTGATGCAGGTATGAGGGAGTCGGCTATCGGTAAGAAATCACTTAAATGTGATAATTCAATATATGTGTTGGTTTAGCTTGCATGCTTACGTTCCAAATAAGTAAATGATGTTGTATGTAGCCTTTCAGTATGAGATCCTGCTTAACATGTTAAATTCAGTATGCTAGAAAGATGACATGCTTTAATCATTGCTCAAACACAACATACATGCTAAGTGATACTTGAAGTGAGAACTGTTATAACATGGTTAAGATGTTAATGTTAACGATGCCTCAATGATACCTTTTCATGATAACACCTAGTATGCCTCAATGATGTCTTTGTATGATAACACCAAGAATGCTAAAAAGATATGTCCACATGAATGCTACTAAGAATATGTTTACATGCTTCACTCTGATTATTGCCCATGAACTGTAAACTGATGCTAGGCCCCAAGTAGAAAGACCATTCTAATAAATGGTTGCTTAAATGATCACTTTAAATGTTGGTTTATGCGAGTGGGTTGGATTCTACTCGCCAGTGCATAGATGATGTGCTGACCCACGTTTTGTGGGCAGGTGCTCTTGCTTGGAATATTCTACACACGAAGATTGGCTGGATTGGTTCCGCGGCATCGAAGATTTGTTGGACATACAGAAGCTCTCCTTATACAAGATGACGTCTTCTGTTTATAAAGGACATAATGTATGGAACATTATAATCAGTTGTACCAGTGAGATTGTAAGCCAAGTCGGTATATCGAGTTGTCATCCATTGTATCCAAATATCAAATGTAAGCTGTATAGCATTGTTCAGTTGGTTTCCAATGTAAAGAGAGATGTACTGTAATCATTGTACTTCAATACAAGTCTTGTACTCTTCTTCAATTATCAATAAAGAGAATAAAGTTCTAGATATCTCTGTGTGGCTTCAAGTTACTCTTTTTCTCCGCTGCTATAAAGAAGTGATGTACTTCTATTCAATGAGAAAGATTGTCCTCACTAACTTCAATTTGTCTGCTTCTGCCGCTGCGATGTGTTTCTATTTGAAGATAATCGATTATGTACCATCTTTGCCTAGTACAAGTGCAATACCAGACTTGTACGGCATCACGCCCAAGCGAGGACGATCGATTCCAAGAGATAAAATATGTGAAGAAATGACTCTACGAATCGGGGCGTGACATCATGTCCACTCTAATGCTTACGAAATCCATATCTTCTTCAACACTTCAAACCGTTTCCAGCTAGGCCTACCTCAAATCCTAGCATCTTCATTAACTATTATATTACCACTCCTTACGAGGGCATTTGTTGCTCTACGTTGCACATGCCGAAACCACCTAAGTCGATTTACTCTCATCATGTCCTCAATTGACACCACATCTAACTTTCCAAGGATTCACTCATTTCTTGTCCTATCTTTTAAAGTATTTTCACTCATCCATGTCAGCATTCTCATTTCGGCTATACTAACTTTCTTGACATGTTATTTCTTAATTGGCCAACACTATGATTCATAAAACATAGCTTATAGTAGTTTTGTAGAATTTTCTTTCGCTACTTCAAAAGAACTCCATTTTAACCATCATATTTAATTCTATGCATGACATTATTTTCAATCTCTCTATTAGGTATCTCTTTTCCATCTATAGGGACTCCCACATTTTTCTTTGAGTTATTGATGAAATTACATTTCATATACTATATTTTTGTTCTACTAATTCTAAAATCTCTTAGATTCCAAAGTTTCTATACACACTTGTATTTTAGTGTCTAACCTTCTCTACTCTCATCACCAACACAATATCATCAACACACATCATATAACATGGAACCCCCTTCCTGGATATGCCTAGTAATTTAAACAATAACAATTACGAAAAGTTAAGGACTCGACATTGATCCTTGATGTAAGTCAATGGTAATAAGGAACAGTTTACTATCTCCTCCAATAGTTTGCATGGTTGTTGTAAATCTATCATACATGTCCTTTATAGTCTCAAAATAACTACTAGAAACTTGTTTCTTCTTCAAAATTCACCACATTCTCTCCCTAAGAAGTCGGTCTTAAGCTTTCTCTAAGTCAATAAAAACCATATAGAAATCTCTCTTTTTTCTCTCGAAATCTTTCAATTTATCTTCTTACAAGGTAAATGGCTTCTATAGTAGATCATCCCGGCATAAAAGTATAAACCAAACAGATTCTCTGAAATTCTAGTGATCTTTTCTTAATTTTTTATCAATCAATCTCTTCCTCAGTTCCATTTATGACTCGAGCCTAATTCTCGATAGTTATGACAACTTTGTATCTCTCCCTTGTTTTTATGTATGTGTACTATAATACTGCTTCACCAAGGCTCACGACTTAAATTGGACTTTGTTCAACTTCAATTACAACATTTTAATGCATGCGGGAATCAGTATTACAAAGAATTGAGCTGCCAAAAACCAAGCAAGTAGAAACCATTGACTAAAAGAAATCATTTCAACAGCCTTACCCAAGGCAAGTTGGATCTTTTTACGGTATACTGCTAACAGCTTTTCCATAATATGTTGCTACAGAAAAATTGACCATAGAATGTTTCTCGTTGACCGTAATCAGAGGGAAATGTTTACAAGGTTCATATCTCAGGGTTCTAATTGGTTTCCATGTACTGTTTCTTTTCAAGGTATAGTGCTAATATTTTTTTTCCATAAAATGTTCATGTAGAAAGATTGACCGTAAAATGTTTCTCAATGACTGTAATCAACGAGAAATATTTACAAGGTCGATATCTCAGGATTCAGTGTGGTTTCAATGTATCAAACAAAGGGTTCTACATCTATTTTAACTGTCATTTTATGTAAAAGATACACATACATGAGCTGTCTTCTTCTAATCTTACTTTCATAATTTTCCTTCTACATCACTTAGGAGTTAGGACACTTCCTATTTAAATGACAAAGTGTATTTATCATGAAGCTATCGAGATAGAGGTTGGATGGGTATAGTAGGTGCAAGAACAGCTAATCTGTTAGGTCTCTTTCAGAAATTCTTTCTATCTCAATTTCCCCTCTTGACAGAAAAAGGATTTGTAGGGCACAAGTCATAAGAGCAACAAAATTGAAATGCAACAAGGGCAACAACATCGGAGGAATTCATTACAGAATTTATCTACAAGAAATAGCAAGTCAAAACTAGCATCAATAACCAATTTTCCAAATTGCAGATTCAGGACCAGACCGAGGAAGATGCATATATTATAGAAAGGTGTAATCACTTTTGGTAAACACATTTTCCACCAAAGCTAATACCAAAAGAGATGGTAAACATAAATCAATAATAAAAAACCAATTGTAAGGAAAAGTCAATATGAAGCACTCACCATCTTTTCTTCCAAATGCATTTTTACATGCTTCACATCTGCAGCTAGCTGAGCATCCAACGCCAGCCTTAATGAAATAAGAAAATGCCGATCAGATCGCATAGAAACAGAAAGTATACTAGATGAGCCAAGAAGTAATACCTGATAGCATTCACAATATTTCTTTAGGCAGCTAGATTTCTTGCAATTGCATCCTCTTTTATGTCGTGCTGAAGCTGGAGTCTTGTTGGTTTCTTCCTGGATCTGACAAAAAAACATAATTGCATAAAGCTACAAAAAAATCAACAACCTTGAGTTAAGATTTCAGCTTAGATTTGTACCCCTACATCTTGAAGAGGCTCGGAAGCTCGAATTACTTTTGGAGCAAATGCAAGTGGATTGCGAGACTCAATCTGCTTGCGAGTGGCCAGAACAGTTTCTTCATGAACAGGCTTGTTGAAACATCCTTGGCATGAACAAGGCTCAACACAATAGACTCCAGCAGCAAAGCACTCACAGTAACTGCATGACATCACCACAGCATAACTATAGTAGGAAAGAAAATGCTGAAAGAACTGTAGAGAACCTGTAAGCTTGTATTTGAAAATGATAATGGATTAATTAATGAAAAAAGTAATCAGAGAATTAAACCAACAATTAAAAATGCATTATTTCCCAAAAAAATGCGTCATCTACATTAATTCCTTTCGTCATTCAGCTTAAGAACCCATCTCTACAATCTATATTCTTAGGAACCAGTGCATCCATTTTATACCGTCAGCCCATGTTTGTTTTGTATACCACTAACCATGGCAACTCCAACTACGATATGATCACTCATATCAGGCAACCCATCAGAGTCTGCTGGGCATATCGAAGCTATCAACTGACTTACCTTCATCTTGTTGTGAAATCTCAAATTGAGAACATCTCAACTTTCCTACAAAAACACGCCCTTTATTGGCTCGTCTTTTATTGCCATGCATCCATCTTAATGTTCTCATTTCAGCTTATGCTTGTTTTCTTGAGATGTTGGTCTTTATTATACTGCTACTCATCCAATTTCGATGTTCTCATTTCAGCTACGTCCAATTTGGGAAATATTTCTTGCCAATGTTCTCAGCAATAAAACATTGATAATATACAACAACAGCCAATGTTCTCAGCAATAAAACATTGATAATATACAACAACAAAGTGTTTATCCCAAAAAAATTGGGGTCGGTTGTTTAAACCCACTTCTTCCATTCCGCTATGTTAAGTGTCCATGTCCACTGTAACGCTAACAAAATTTATATCCTTCTTTAAAACTCCAAACCATGCTCGTCTAGGCCTACCTCTAGTCCTAGTGATTCCATTAACTACTAAATTATCGCACCTCCTAACAAGAATATCTATTAGTTTGTTATGCACACGTTTAAACCATGTAAGTCAATTTTCTCTCATCTCTCCTTAATCTTCTTCTCAATTGGTGCCACCACTAGCTTCTCACGGGTACACTAATCTCTTATCCTATCCAAGGTAATTAAAGGAACAAGGCGCACTCGAGGCACAAAGGTTCCACATCGCCCGAGGTACAAGGCACACTTAAGGCGTGCGCTCGAGCAAAGCGAGGCACAAAAATAAAAAAAATAACAAAAAATACATAAATAAATTAGTAATGTAAGAAATGAAACTAAATAACATATTAAAACAAGCAAAAATATGTTAAAACATAACCAAGTGAACTAGCAAATGAGCATTAGCAGTCAACATAACTAACAATAATGTGTATTCTATAACAAGAAGTAACAAAATAAAAAGAACACAATTTGTAAATAAAAGCATAACCAATAGAACAATCATTCATCTTCATCAAATTCCATCAAATCTTCATCACCACCAATACTTCCATCACTATCATTTTCTAGCAGGTGAGCCCATAGAGCCAAAATAAAAAGCAGATACATAAGGTACACCTTTACTTCTTGGCGCCTTGCTGTGAGGTCTGCCTTGGACGCGCATGGAGAAAGGGGCCTCATCTAGTAAGGTGCAAGGCACATCTAGTACGCCTTGTGCGAGGCACACTTGGACAATAATGATCATATCCTTTAATGTATTGACACCTATCCATTTTAGCATTCTCATTTCAGCGAAAGTAACTTTTTGGACATGTTTCTTAATTGTCCAACACTTATCCATAAAGCATGGTTGGTCTATGGCATTCTTGTAGAAATTCCTTTCAACTTCAAAGCTATCTTATAGCTATCCGAAAAAATAATCTTTCTACTTTAAGGGTATTGTACAGGTGTACCTCCAAAAGCACTTTCCCACTTCTTGCACTAGTAGTAGGAACAAACATCCTCATCTTTCTCGTCATCATGATAAAAAAACTAAAAAATGTTCGAAGTGTACTCGTAGTAGTACGAAACAAAATTATATTAGACATCAAGTTGTGATTAAACAAGGGGGGATGCATGGTATTGAAAACAATTGGCATCACAATGAGTCATAACTGGCCTCTGCCAACAATGTGAAGTCGTAATTTAGAACTTCTGAATGGGGCTAAAAATGCAATATACTTTGCAACAAGGTAACATGCAAGTTCAAGAAGTTATTCTTTAATAAAATAATATTTAGATAAGCTTGTCCAAGTGCAAAGAAAGTTTCAAAAGAACCAACCATTAAAAAGAATTATATGGTAACCCAATAGGTCATCACTATTTCAAACAGGATTTTGGTTTAGAATTGGATAGCAATGTAATAGTCAACTATACAATATATAATACTCCATGCAGTCTTTGTCTGTAACAGAAACTACACTTGTATACAAGGATAGCAAGGACAGACCAGTATAGCACTGATACAAAGTTCAATTAAATAGTTAATCAGCTCTTTCCATCATTTAACAACTGGATAACATCACCCAGTAGCTGTGAAAAAAGTATACAGAAGAAGGCTTCTCTATATGCAAGCATTTCAGCAGTATTGGGCTGGTTGGCATGTAGACTAAAAGAATAAATAATAACCATGCTACGTGAAACAAATGAAAGGGAACAACCAAAACTATCTACTTCTGTTTTCAAGTCACTTAATTGGAGAGTTGAGTGGCTCAACATCATGTGCTTACAGTTTTTAAATTTTCCAGGGATCTCGCCTCGCTATTGATTCATTTCTCCTCTTTTGTTGCTAATCAGACCTCTTTAAAATTATCAAAGTAACGATATCAGGAATCACATAACTATATTCATTGTCACTATTTTCTGGACTAGACCACGAGTTTTAATCATTAAATTTAAGACACCTAGACCCAATGAAAATAAGAATCAGCTAGCGTTAGGTTTCGTATTTATGCGATGTCATAATTGTTTTCCAAACTTTATTATAATATTAATATCTATACGAGAAAATTTCTTGAGAAAATAAAGTCCTACAAGGGAATTCTATATTCTGCTAAACTCAAAGGCAAGTCCTACATCAAAAATCCGATTTTTAGTTTAGTTTTTCATAGTCTATGATTGTTTTATATATTTTTTCCTATAACGGGCATTTGGTATGCAAAATACTATATAGCCGGGAATTCTATATTCTCATAAATCAAAATCCAGGTAATTAAATTTCCAGGAAAATTATATTACCATTATTGGTGACTATATAAATATTCCAGGGAAAAAAAGGGAAAAGGATAAAAAGGGAAAAACAAAAAAGGAACCAAAACAAAACAAAAATGAAAACGATCAAAAAACGAAAAAAACAATCAAATACACAAAAAAAAACCAAAAAAAGAAAAACAATCAATAAAAAATAAGAAAAAATGAAGAGTAACGAAAAATTATAAAAACAAAAAAATTATAAAAACAAAAAATGACAAAAAAAAAAACAAATGACCAAAAACAAAAAAAAAATGATAAAATGCACGATCAAAAATGCAAAAAACGAAGAAAAACGATCAAACAATAAAAAAAAGACAAAAAAATATGAAAAAAAAATCAGATTAATCGACAAAAAAAGATAAATAAAAACGACAAAAACGACAAAAAAGTCGAAAGGACAGAAAAGACCAAACAAGCGTCAAAAACGACCAAAAAGACCAAAAACGACAAAAAAGACCAAACAAGCGACAAAAACAAAAAACGACTGAAAAGGCCAAAAAACGACAAAAATACAAAAAAACGACAAAAAGACCAAATAAGCAACAAAAAACATCATACAATGACAGAAAACGACAAAAACGACCAAAAAGCGACAAAAATGACCAAAAAGCGACAAAACAACCAAAGTGACACAAACAACAAAAAAATGATAAAAACGACAAAAAAGACAAAAAAACGACAAAACATGACCACATCAACAAACAACAAAAAGACGATCAAAAACGAAAAACGACAAAAATAAGAAAAATTAACAAAAAAAGAAAAAATAATTAAAAAAAGATCAAAAATGAAAAAAAAAACAATAAAAAAAGTTCAAACTTCATAAACTATCAAAAAATAAATAAAACATTTTTTTTTGTCCGAGCAAAAAAATATACCCACCTATTCTTAAGGGATAGGATTCTCGTGTTTTATGGGTAAATTGTTTGCACATGTATTCGTAATTCCTGGAAATAATTTTTCTATAGACTAAACAAATATGATAATAGATTATCACCTTAAATTTTTCCGAAAACAAACAAAATTACCGCGTACCAAATGTCCCCTATGTTTTTATGCTAAGATGTTAGTATGTTATGTATACGATGTTTATAGCATGGTTTTAGGATCTATAAGTGAAATTGGCACACCTACGTTAAAGTGACACACCTAAATAATTTATAGAACACGATGTATAGTACTTGCACGATATATAGTACAAATATATATATATATATATATATATATTGTTAAAAGGGTAAATTTTATTTAAAGATCAACACAAGAAATCTTACAACCATCCATAATCTACAACCCATTTAGGGTGCCATAGCGGTTACATCAAAATCTATATTATGAAGAATTCCTATAGGAGGGGTGGTTAGCCCCCTCGAAGATTCGGCAATTCCGTTCCCTCCAGACATGTCAGACGGAGACTGCAAGCCGTAATCTGGCAGTCTTGAACCATGTATGTCCCCTCCCTCTACGGTCTCAGATCCCGGTAATGATGGCTCCAATTCCTCTGCCTGTGTCACATCCTTCCAGAGCTCTGCGACACTGCTCAGCCCAGATATACCAGGACACTTCGCACTCAAAGAATAAGTGGCTCATGGATTCATTGTCCACTTCGCAGAGTACACTTCGGGTTGGGGACATGGATCACAAAGAAGATGAGTATGTCCCTCGTCAGTAGTCGTCCAAGCAGCAACCGGTAAACACCCAACTGCATCTTGCGGGCCAGCCCCTTGCACCAGATGAAGTCGTAATCCTCGCTAATAGGATAGGTACGTCGCACAAGGTTGTAGCAGCTAATGAAACTAAACTCCCCAGTGCCTCCAGTAGCAGCATACGGATTCCAGATCCAACAATCTGTTGACTGACTATGATCGATACCAACCGTGCGTATAGCCACCCCAAGCTCTAAGGTATGCCGATAGATCTCATGTCTCCAGACTCCATCCATGATAATATGCTGGCAAGTCAACCCCCTACCAGTCTCCCTGTGTGTCTGGTCGTCGGGTATCTCAATCAGAGATTGGCGCTCTAACCATGGATCCCGCCAGAGGACTGTCCCAGCTCCATCTCTCATAATCCTCCAAATGGAGGATTTGAGAACAGCTATGCGACGAAGGATGTGCTTGAAAGTGACAAAGTGGTTGTTGTTGAGGGAGCAGGTCCAGAAGTTACCCCTCTTCAAATACCAACTGAACATCCAATCAGCCCATAACGACCCACCTTTAATGAACCTCCAGGCCAGCTTCAGACCAGAGGCCTCCCTGACAGACAGCATGGGTCTAAGTCCCACCCCTCCCTCCGCCCGAGGGCGACAAAGCTGATCCCAAGAGATCGCATGCATGCTCCCTCTCCAGATGAAGTTGGCGCAGATGCTCTCCACTTTTCAAATGGTAGCAACAGGTACTAGGATAGACTGTAGCCAAAAAAGTGCCAAAGCCGAGATGATTGATCTAACTAGCTCAATGCGTCCACCAAACGACAGGCCAACAGCCTACCACCATTCGACTCTCCTTTGAGCATACTCGACCAGGCTGTGACAATCCAGATCCCGCGCATAATTGACTGTCAAAAGTACCCCCAGATATTTTACCGGGAGATTACCTCTATCGACGCCCAGGACTTCCGTACGTTCCTCCTTCAGCGTACAAGTGGAGCTGAAGTAGACACGGCTCTTCTCACTGTTCAGTTGAAGCCCGAATAACTTTTCCAACTCTCCCATAATCCCAGAGATTGTGGTCATTCCTTCCATAGAGGGCTGGAGGAAGACCAGGAGGTCGTGAGTAACAGGGGGCTCGATCCTCTTATACAACGGAACTAACCGCCCACTGTGAACCGCCATATCCATCAGGCAGATAAAGTACTCCATGACAAATGTGAACATGTAAGGAGACAGGGGGTCACCTTGTCGGAATCATCGGCTGCTGCGGAAGAACCCATACGGAGTACCCTGGATGAGGACAGAGAAGGCAGGGATCGAGATGCACTCCCTAATCCTCATAACCCACCGCTCGTCGAATCCTATGGCTAGCATCAGGTGGCACAGGAAATCCATATTAACCATGTCATAGGCCTTCCTCAGGTCTAGCTTCACACACGCCTTCTTCCCTCCAGGTTTGTTGAACCCTCTCATGCGCCAGAAGACTGTGCTCTGCAATCGATCTCCCCTTGATAAAAACCGCCTGGTTCGGAGAGACCAGGTCCTGCATAATCCCCTCTATGCGCCGGCACATAAGGTGCGTAATTATTTTGTAAAGATAATTACAGCACGCTATGGGCCAAAAATCCGCCAGCGAGGTCGCCCTTTCTTTCTTTGGCACAAGGGTCAGGAAAGTATAGTTAAGCTCCTTCAGCAACTTTCCCTCCGAAAAGAACTCCTGGACCGACTCGAGCACCGATATCTTCAGGACATCCCAGTGGCATTTGTAAAACCCACTGCTAAAACCATCCGGTCCCGGGGCCTTGTTGGGATTCGCCATCTTGATGATAGCCTCCACCTCCTTCATAGAGATCGACGCTAGTAACTGGCTATTCCCATAGGACGTCACCAACTTCTTTGTAATAATATCCGAAAACACAGAGAGATAGTCAGTCTAAAAATATAACTCTAAGTAATACCTGACAGCCTCCTCTTGGATCTTTGATGGCTCTCCAACCAGTTTACCCTCACCATCAAGTAGGTGGGAGAGATTGTTCCTATGTTGTCTGGTCCGAATCACATCATAGAAGAACTTGGAACAACGGTCACCCTCCTTGAGCCAGGAGCATTTAGCGCGCTGGGCCGCACTAATCTTCTTCTACAGCCGGAGGATGTTGCCTTCTCTGATCAGTTCCTTCTCCCGTGCCGCTAAGGACCCATCCAGTATATCAATTTGCATGGAGTTCTGGATGGCCCTGAGGTCCGCCTCCTTGTCTTCCAAGGAAGTCCTGGGGAGCCACTTCACCCAACTCCGAATAGCCTTCTTCGTGCCCTTGAGGATGTGGACCATGCGGTACTGTGTCGTGCCCTTCTGCTGGCTCAGAAGACCCCTCTCCAACAGCCTCCAAGTAACCTCCGAAAAGAAACCAGCTGTTGTTGTAACGAAAAGGACACGACTTCCAAATAGGCTGCTCTGTGAAGCCAACCCTGATAGGGGAATGATCGCTCGTCCCAGCAGCCAGACCCTCAGCCACAGAGTTAGGGAAGCGGCAGAACTACTCCCTATTACCCAGAGCTCTGTCCAGCTGACAAGGAACTCTGTTGTTGACGGCTTTGTTATGCCAAGTCCAGATGTGCCCAGTACGCTCCAAGCCATTTAGGCTCGACTAAAAAAGACACCTCTAAAAATCATACAGGATCTGATCTGGAATAGGTCTGCCTCCCACCTTCTCCCTTCTGTGAAGGAGGGCGTTGAAATCCTCCATCAAGAGCAGAGGGGGTGCAAGGAGTCAGCAGTAGTAGCCACTCAGGCAATATCCCTCCAAAGGCCCTCCCGACGCCGTCTGTCGTTGTGGCCATAAACCGCCCCCAACAAGAACCGAAAATCACCCTTGTTAGAGAAGGAAATAGCAATCAGCTGCTCCGACATCATGACCAGATCTCGTCCCAGCTGTTGCTATTCCATCTAACTTAGATCCTAGCAATGTCGCATATCGCTAAGTTGTGCAACTGAACCCAATTGGGGGGAGTCCAGCGAGAGAGCGTCCTCTCCCCTTTGATTTTGGTTTCCAAAAGCACTGTTATGTCACACTTCTCTCTACGTAACACCTCACTAATCTCTCTTCATCGTCCTAAAGAGCATGCACCTTGGACGTTCCAGGCGATTACCGCCATTAATTATTAAGAGGATGAGCCCCCTGGAACCCTTCTGGACCAGTACCCGAGGAAGGTACCACGCCCGTCGCCGCCATGTCCTCCTCCAACCCAGGAGTAGTAGTATGCTGGTTAGCTGTTTGGGAGAGCACCAGGGCCCAAGCCGGGTTGTCCATACAGATCATCTCGCGGTGGCCAGGCGTACGGCCCTCCTCCCGGGGGTGCCCGTCGCACAGAGGGCCAGCACGTCTCTTCCTGCTATAAATTATCTCCTCGGATGAACCGCCATCTCCTCGATGCTCTCGCCCCGATGTCATCATGCCTCTGGTAACCATACTCCTCTGTGCGCAGAAAGTGACCAAAGCCCCAATGGTGTGCACCGGTTGAGGTGAAGTAGTCAGACTCAGTCTACTGGCATCCTCCATGAGCCGGTCCCCCTCCTGCACGTCCCCCTCTACTCTCTCGTCTCCACTAGCAGTCTCCATCACCCGGGATGATCCAGGCTCCTCAGCTGACTCTGGTGGGATCACCGTCTTCTGTCCTCCAGTAGGGCATATACTGGAGAGGTGCCCGAAACAAGCACATTGTGAGCAGGAAGATGGAACCCATTCATACTCAACTTTTTGGGTAAGGACCTCTCCAGACGGAACCTCGTACTCCAATAGGCTCGGGAGCTCTCCACCGGCCCTGATCTCTACGAACATCCGCGCATACATCATCTATGTCCGAAAGGCTGTAGCATCGTCAGCTTTGATCGGGTTGCCCACCAAGCTAGCAAACCTCATGAGCATAGGATGCTCCAATATCTGACTGGGAACTCCGGAAAGCGGATCCAGACAGGAATAGCATTAAGGACATCCTTCTCACAGCGCAAGTGTAACATAGGAGTACGTGTTAAAGAACGTTTATGTATACATGTATGCTAGCTTAAATATGCGTCTCTGCAAGTGTAACACAGGAGTACGTGTTAAAGAACGTAAAGAAATTACGTAGCATAACGAAATTACGTAGCAAAGCAAAAATACGTAGCATAACAAAATTACATAACGTAATGTAACTACGTAACATAAAGAAGTATGTAACGGAATGTAACTACATAACGTAACAAAATTATGTAAAGCATAAAATTATATAATTAATATAAAGTCTTCTAAATTTAATTTTAGAAACTATGTTCAAGTTAGGTTTTGTATATCAAGACTACTTATGATAGTTAAAGTTTAAAGATGTGAACTGAATCATTGGAATTGATACTTGATAGGTGATGATTGATAACGAAAAAAATCAAGAACTATTGATTTAAACCAAAAATGTTTTAGCAAATTTTAAAATCGATAAGTTGTTTAAATTGGACTATTTTTTATAAACCATACAATATCCATTTTTACTGCTTGGTGTCGGTTTCCTAGTAAATTTCCATGTTTCTTGTTAAGTATTGGAAATTGCAACTCATGTTAGAAATTATTGTCTAGGTTGACCGAACGATCAGCAAATCAGTATTATATATATATATATATATATATATATATATATATATATATATATATATATATATAGCATAGCTTTAGATATTTTTCTTAGAACTCCATGTTTCTAACATGAATGTCTTATTGGTTTGAAAGGATTAACATAGTAAGACTATTGGTACTGCTAAGATACACTAACTGAGGCAAGAAGAATTATTTCTTCTTATAGCTTTTGCGTTCTTTACCAAATATATATAACTACGTGAGTCCAGTATTGAGTTGTTCCACCAAAAGGACTTTGGCCCAAGTAAATTCTATGAAAAATTGCTCCAGGTCGATTTATATTTGCGTTTGGAGCTCAAAATACAAAGAAGACTCTGCCTGAAATTATAAGAATTTCAGGAGATAACTTAAATTTGAAACACATTGCTATAGTATCGTACTAAACCCTAACCTAGAGTGTGTGTATATCATTTAGAGACGGACTCCAGATAACCATAAAATATTTAGAGGTTGAATTGTCTAAGTTTTGGAATCATAGGACAAAGACATGCAGACACTCGAGCGTAACAAATATGTAATCCATTTGTACATGTCTATTCCAGTGGATGGAATATCATGCTAAGTTGTATTCTCGTACTACATGATACTTGCTACACATAAGACATTCATATTCTGATTTATTTGATAGAATATAGTATTGAGTTGTATTCTCGTATTACGTGATACTTTACACGTATAGAAATTCAAATATATGTTATTCCAATGGATGAAAATTACATGTTGAATAGTATTTTTGTATTCATATGATACCTATAATACACAAATCAAGATACTACTTGAGCTAAAAAATGACAAATTTAATAAAATAATAGGCTTAAAGTTGTATGTGATTGTAGAAAAGAACATTACGCGAAGGATAACAATTTGGATCATACCGAACGAAATCTTTGCAATAGAATTAATAAAAACTGATGTTGCGTTAAGAGAAGGTAAGTGCTTAGCTCACTTTTCCTAACCTATAATTCTTGTTTATGCCTATTTTGATTAAAAATTCGATTAGGTGTATTAAGTAATATATTTTTATATTTCCTGCGGGAAAAGGGTCGGACCACTTAGCATAATGTCATCATGCCACAACATGATCCCTGGTAACAAATTGCCTTGAGAATAGTCAAGTGTGAGATCCAAACACATTCTCCAAATTGCATCATTATATAGGAAAAACTGTAATATGATTATGTTAGTGACTATTAGGACATAGGAATATTTTGGACACTAATAAATCATCAAATTTAGAATTATTGTAGTCTTATTCCAAGTTGACACTATAATAAGTACTTAGAGTTTTGTTAATTTCAACTTTCCTATCAAATATTGGACTTTGATTTTCAATTTCATATTATTTACTTCACTGTTTTTGAATCGAGGACTTGCATGTCTTTGATGACCATATGTTCATTAGATGAAGACATGGTTGAGGAAGAGACACTTCTCATATATCGTGGATGAGTCTGAAGAGTAGTGCAGGCACAGGGTAGAGCAATAGTTTTCTTTTGTGTATTTGTATAGTCCTTATTTATTACTTTTTGAGAAAAACTAGACTTGTGAGATGTAAATATTGATGGTTTATGTTTATAGATGTAAATTATTCTCAGTTTATTATTGGTTTTAGTTTGTTCATACTTTTATTATATAACTTTACAGGCGAAAATCGTGATACAAATACAGGTGTATTTGTTTGGCGCATAACCTGAAATGTTAGTTACGTACTCGGCTCGTTGTATTTTGGAAGCGGGACATGACATGTAACAGAATTCAAATGATTATCTTTCCAAATATCAAATCAAAAATATTATTAAGAAATACATTTATGGAAAGGACCTATATTGAAGAAATTGTCTTCAATTCCCACAAAAAAAAGACCCAGTTCTATAGATAAATTATGGTACTTTACATACAAAAAAAAATTATATTCAAGAAAGAAACTTACAGCTTCAAACATTTTGACTTCTTACAGTTACAACGCTTGCATGCCTCACTTTCACCACCATTATCCGACTTACGCCTGTATACGGAAATAAACCATTTCCAATGAACTTAAGGCCAAAAAAAGAAGGTACATGTATGAAGGATGTGATGCATGGGAGCACATGAACTTACTTCTTCTTCTTAGGACTCATATGATTTAAATCCTCGCCTAGTCCACCAGTTGGTACTTCTGAAGAATCACTATGCACACCCTCAAGGTCCTGAACATCAGTGCCATTAAATTGATCTTTTTCAGCATCAAAGGACGAAGCTGTCAATGGAGGAAACGGGCTAATCGTACAAGGCATGCTGATTAGACGTCTACCAGAAGAGAGAGTTTCCGGAGTGACCATTCTATTCTTTGAGATTGCTGCAAGGGTGTTCAAATGCAGCCCAATACCAGGCAACATGTGTGGTGACAAACTGCTTCCTGTCCTTGACAATTTTAAGTGCCGGTCATCCGAAGTGAACTTCCCAGTAGATGGCAATGAAACTGAAGGATGGAAGGTTGAATTATTGTTTGAATCCTTTCCAGAAACTCCAGATACCTCAAAAACCAAACAACGCCTTCTCATTCCACGGTGAATTTGAGAATCGACCTGCAGAACGAGAGACTGTTCATCTCCATATAACTGATGCTACGTAGTTTCAGGACAGAAGGCATTTTGCCAGTTAGACATAAGATCTTTGTACACAAGATAAGTATGATATCATGAAGATGCTTGGCAAAACACTCCTATTATATTTTTTTTTATAATTCTTAATCTGGAATTGATATTATAGCTTTCAGTGTTGGTACCCAAAAATTCATACCTTGTGGAACCAAAACTGGGGTATACGAAACATATTGTACAAAAGCTCTTAACATATTATGTTTCCTAGTGAATTCACAAAACAAGCATGCACAAACAAAGTGGAAGAATGAACTACAAACAGAGTGGAAGAAGGAACTACTAAAAGGAGGCCAAATTACACAGACTCCATCGGGGTGTTACTTGTAATGCCCAGCTCCGCACGGCGCATTACGCTGAGGCGTTGACTCAAAGAGTCGCATTGACCGAATGAAATGTATCGATGCGAATCGATACGAGAGTTATATTGTCCCGAACAACGCATCGAACTAAGTCGATGCGAAGAGTTGCATTGTCCCAAAAAAATGCATCGAGTTGAATCGATGCGAAACGCCGCATTGCCCCGAAGGATAAGTGCGTTGAGACGGCTCGAAGATTCTAAGAAATCGAATCGACCAAGGCGCAAGTCCGAATCGATGAAAGTATTGATTTTAGTTGGTTTCATGTGCAGGCTATACGTTTACGCTGAAATATTAGAGGTCGACATTTTTGCCTTATTCAAAAAGGGGTCCGCGAAACCAATCGTCGCCTTGCGACGGACTGAGGCGTTGGCACGGTAAGCCAAATCGAACGTATAATTCAATGAAGCACGAAGTGCTCAAATGGATAAGTCAGGAGAGTTGGCCGTGCAACGAAGTTATGAAATCGAGCCGCATCGGCTCGGCGAAACGACAAGGCGTATCGACTCAAGGTGGGAGGATTGACTCTTCTTTTTACTCCTTCATGCCTAAGTCAGAATATATCATTGTATGCTAAGTTAACCTATCAACGCCACGAGCGTGGTCCGATCGGAAGATAAATCATAGTGTGTGTCGAACACTAGTTAGAACAATTGAAATGAAACGTGCATCAAATGCACGAGTCGCTATGGAACATTGGATATCGCAAAGGCGAGTACCTCGGTGCGCAAGCCGCAAGAACATAGGATAACTGTATTCGGCGAGTGCCTTCATGCACAAGCCATTCCGTGCCTTCGCGCACGAGTTAGAAAGGCTAGCACATTGGAAAAAAAAATAGGCGAGCGTCCTAGCGTGCAAGCCACGAACATTGAACGCTAAGTCATAGAACATGAAAATACGATTTCGATGCGTGCAACAAGTGCACAACGCGAAGAAAGGATGATAAATGTGTCGAAACGTGCCTACGTGCACAAGATCATAAAAGATGACTTCGTTACGAAAGAATACAGTTGTGGCATGAATGTGACGAAACTGTCAGATGTGGCATAATGCCTAGAAAGGTGTTCGGGACCTTCGGGTCGTTCGGTTGACGAACATTGAGTTGAGGCATGATGCCATTGAACATTGAAACGAAGTATGAAATGTAAGAACATAGAAAGTAAATGGAAGAAAATTGAGATGATAAAGTCAGAGTCTCGGACTCAAGACTATGTTTGGTTGTTTGAATAATAGTGTGTTGCATGGTCGAATGGAATGGACTTGAGATAATTGAGATAATAGCCCGTACACGGGTGTTCCCTCGAACGGTTAAGTGCCGGGGCGCCGGAACCGTTTGGCCTAGGAGGGAGTTGCTCTTTGATAGGCACACATCCGTAAGACGATTAGCGACCGCTTAGCGAGATGTGAAAAGCTGCAAATGATGGTATGCAGCGGTAGATCTCCGTAATTGGGACAACAACCCACTACGAGAGGCACCGGGCTACCCAATTCGAGAAAGAAAAGATAGAAAGAAAAGAAAGAGAGAGAAGAAAAAAAGCTTTAGTCCATTCTGGCACGAATACGCCAACGACCATTTCATATAGTTAAGGAACGATGGGTTGAAAGTGCGGGCACGTATGTATCTTGCGCATATAGATCCTGCTTAGAGAGCACTTATAACATGACCGGGAAAGAATAGGGCATATTCACCTTGCGTTAGTGCAAGGGCGAGTGCGTCGACTTGGTAAGAAGTCGTGCCACGAAACAAACACGAGATTGCTTGCCTGCTTGCCTATTCAATTCGAATAACATGTTTGTCAACGATAACATGCTTTACTGCTTTCGAATATGCCATGAAATCGACCCTAAGGAGAATATAGCAAGATCATAAGCTAAGTTGCATGATTTAACATAAATACTGAAATGTCGGTTTAGAAAGTTGGTCTTTTCGCCAGTACATGCGAGAACGAACGTACTGATCCCCCACCAGCTTTCATGCAGGGTGCAGGGAATGGATTACTCGCGGCAAAGCTTCGCTTGATCGCGCAGAGGCATGGAATGTCGTAGCGTTTGAAGCGTACGATCGCATTGACGCTCGGACTTGCAACAGGATTGATGCGGCCGAGATATAGAAGGCATGATGTATGGAACGGTAAAATCATTTGTGGGCAAGAGAGAACCTGAGTGTTGTAGCCAACCTGGCAAATTTAGTTGGGCTATTGAAAGCCTTTGTAATCTCAATTCGAATATCAATAAAGAGAATTGTTTCGTATACTCTGTAGTGTCCCGTCCCGCTCAGTCAATCGGAGGAATCGAAACGCCGACGGCGTTCGGACTTGGCCTTGCGACGGCCGTTTGAAGACATCGCTCAGGTGGGGTAGTTTCGGTGAACTCTCCTCATCTTTGCCTTCACATAATAAATCGTGTTTTCAACTTGCACAAGTTAGGCTTGATAATAAAAGCTACGCATCCACATAGCTAAGGGAATAATCCCGACAGGTCAAAATGAGTTAGAACATGGAAAACGTCCCACGGTCGGCTTAGAGTTGGTGCACGGCGTGCTTTGAAATGACACTCGGTCCTTCATCCTGTGGCTTGGGAGAAGGAAAGTTGGTCTTCGACACAAAGTTATGAAATTGCCTAAGTCATAGGCGTCGCCCACGTGAATGTTCGACAAATATGCACGTTTCCATAACGCAAGGCTTAGCATAGCCTTTGCTCGTTAAGTTGTAGGCTTGCGTAAGTTAGGCAATGTTACGCCGATCGACCTAAGATATTTCTCGTGCTGTCCCGCTTTTTCTGCGGTTGTCAAGTTAAATAGTCCCACGATCCCAAGGCCCGTCATATGAAGTATGACTTGGGCGATAGCGTCGCGTATGTTGGAAGTCGGTTTGAGACACGATGGCACGGTCCTAGAGTTTTAAGGCACGGGCCACGGTTGATTCATTGAGTTTGGAAAGTGTTGTGAATATTTGTTCTTGAGTTGAGTAAAATAGTAGGGCAAGAAAGAAGTATGCTCGCGGCTACATGTTGGCGAGGCGGTCTCATAAGAAAGAAATATTGAACTTGGCCCTGAAAGAAATGGTAACACAAGAGGTAGCATGATGGTGTGAGACGTCAGTTTGTGTCGAGTCTTGCATGGTCATTGGATAACTTGTCGACAAAGCGGGAGTTTCTCCGACACGGCAACCTGAGGCCTCGGGACCGCTGCGGGCATATGGAACAAACAATTTTCGACAAGGTGAGAGTTTTCTCCGCACGACAACCCGAGGCCACGGGACCGTTGCGGGCATATGGAAACGAAAAATACTGTGCTTTGCACGGGTTAGGCGGGGACTTGCAGCGGGGCTAGCTACCTTGCGCTGAAAGGGACGCCCGTCTAATAAAAAGAAAGAGTAGTCCACTATGGCTCGGGGAGCCAGTGACCAAGTTCATATAGATGTCGGCAGATAGCGGCTAACCGCGTGTATGCCTTTGGATTGGTTGAGTTGTTTGGAAGTTTAAGTCGGGAAACCGCCGCAAGGCAAAGTCAGTCAAGTGACACATAACCCACAAGTCTTAATTGGGTCAGTTGGCGATCAAAGTAACAAAGGGTGGCCGCAAGGCGGCGATATGGTTGAGTCGCACTGAGTTGCGAGGCACGGCACAAAGGAGTTATAGCACGGTCGTAAGGAAATTGGGTACTACCGCGTAGTTGCGTCTCTGATTCTGGCCGAAAGGCAAGCACGACCTGATAGGTTAACGTTGTGGCACGAGAAGTGGTCTAGAGGCAAAAATATGAGTAACGTTGACATTGCAAGCACGGGATGGTTTTGACACACAAGTTGCGCCAAGGCGCCGGTCCTAAAACTGAACCTAAGGCAAGAGTAGAAAGACAATCGAAAAAGGATTTAAGCTGCACAAAGTAAATGAACGTGTAGGTTTTGTATGGGTGGGCGAGAAGCTCACTCCACCAGTACAGTTGAGTACTGACACCCACACAGTGTTCATGTGCAGGCACAGGTAGAAGCTCGTGGCGCGGAGCCCGCTTGGATGCGTCGAGGCACAGGAGTTCCTTGGCGATTCGAAGCGTGCGGTCGCATGGATTGAAGACTTATACAGGACATAATGTATGGACATCGCCTTCCGAAGCTTCCGCTGGATCAAGACTTGTAATTGAGAGATGAGAGAGAGCTGAGTGAACTTGTAAAATGTGAGAAGAGTGAGCTTGAGTGATTGTAATATTGGCCTTGCGCCCCTAATGTAACCTTTGTTCAATATCAATAAAGGTCTTCTTTTGAGTAACTTGTGTTTTGTTCTAAAATTCCGCTGCTATGATTCAATGTCTCTGCTTGGGACTTCTGTGCGACGACCCCGTCACAGCCGCTGAAATCGGCCGTTATGGAACCCGCCTTGCACGAGCGCAATCTAGGCTCGTGCGGCATCACGCCTTAGCGAGGACGATCGCTCCTACGGGAGCGGGGCGTGACATAATGGTATCAAAGCACGGCTTTACGTCCTTGGATAACCGATTGAATTCTTTAACTCGTCATTTCCGCAAACTCTGTTGCTTCCGCAAAGTTGATATCGTTGGTGCGCTCTCTCTCAATTGAACCATGGGATGTCCATACAATAAGTCTATCTATTTTGCAAAACATAGGTGAACAGTTTTTGATAAGAAAACAAAAAGATGGTTTACGTAAGCACGGTTGGCTAAGTCGGGCTGGGCATATACACCAAAGTTGCGTCGACCTTAGAAACGTCGAGTACGGGAATTGAATAGCATCGTGCTAGAATGAGTTGAACTCGATTGAGTAAAGTAAGATGAGTATCGATAGGGGTGCTATCGAGCGACGATATCGTCGGTGCGATATAGATAAGCGTGCTTGGGTTTTGAGGAATGGTTCGAACGGGATTCGAAGAAGTCGATTTTGAATCAAATAATAAGTTGAGGATTGGTTGAATGACTTCATTCCTGAGTGGTGTATGCGATAGGCTCAGGGATGTCGAACGATGCGAATTGAGGAAAATAAGTTGGTCGATGACTTAAGATGGACGGATGAAGAATACGTGAAATTGGTTGGAGGAAATTGATATCGTAAATGATTCGAGGGAAAATGATCGGAATTGGTGTTATGAATGTCGAGGAGACTATCCAGTTGGACGATAACATCATTCGCACGACTCGAAATTGGTCGCAAAGGAAGATCGTCAGGTTACGTATATCGTCGATGGTATTGAGGCGTATCAAAGATCGATATACGATAACTCGGAGGTACTCTGACTCGGCGAAGGACGATCGTACAAGTGTTATGGTTCGGTTGGATGCAATACTTTGGACTTTGGTTGAGATGAATGTTAGATACAAATGAAGGTGTCTTGATGGTTACGCGAATAACCACAACGTCGACATTCTTGTCTTGCGCGAGCACAACTTTAGCCTCGCACATGCGTTGCGTCGGATTTGAGGCGATCGTTCCGCGTGAGCGCTGACATGGTGATTCATGTCGCGGGAACAATCGGACTCGGAAGATCTGGACGCGACAACTTTGATTGTCTCGACTTGTCGGTTTGATGCGAAGGAACATTCGAGGATGTTTTGACTTGTGATCGATGAATGAAATGAACTTGAGGATTGAGTAGGTCTAATCCGCGCATCGAGAATGAATTAGTCTAGACACAAAAACAAGAGTTACGTCCCGATGAGAATGACTATCTCGCGGGAGCGTGCATGGTGATTCATGCCCACCGCGGTTAATCTGACTCGCGTGAGATCGGGGCGCAACACGTTGTTAAGCTAGACGACCTTGTGATCGGTTTCGTGAATTGGAATAGACGACTTCGGAAATGTAAAATGTGGATTATGGTTTAGCGGCGAATTACGTAGTAACGTGCTTGAATTGGAAGGATTTGATAGGCAGATTATGTCGAACGTGTTCGAAGAGATAGACTAAGCGAAATGGTTTGTTGAACGAGCGATATTGATACGTCGGAGAATTTGGTCGAACGCGAGTTGTTGTAGGATGGCTTTACCGAATTTCTCGGACCCCGTACGACGAATGTTGGGATGTGCGTAGGAAATCGATGCTCGATGTTTAGAAATCGGAGTGATGCGAGTTTGGGTAGAAAAACCCGTACTATCAACTTGGTTTGACCTTAGGATGGGGTCAGTGTTGATATTGTTGTTTGGGAACTATGATTCCAATACTGACGAATGACTTTAGCCAAAAGATAGAAGTTATGGTGGCACCACTCGCGAGCTCGGTTGAGATGCATGTATATCAGGGACGCTTGAATACGTGCACGAATCCGACTCGAGTGGCGATGGCGGATTCTCTATCACAAGGCTTGGCTGAAATGCATGTATTTTGGGGACGCCTAGAATATGTGCACGATCCAACCAAGTGATATGTTGAATCAAGTGAGACTTGAGGAATGGAAAAGTGTTGAGGATTTTGAAATAGAGATTCGAAGAAAAGATTGAGGGTAGTGCGAGCGTGGCTCAGATTGAGGAAACGCATAGGCGTAGTATGTGCGAGAGTTCTAGAAAGGCAAGTAAAGTGGTAAGTCAATAAGTAAGTACTCAGTAAGTCTCGAGGACGAGACTTGTTCTGAGTGGTGTATGTTGTAGTGTCCCGTCCCGCTCAGTCAATCGGAGGAATCGAAACGCCGACGGCGTTCGGACTTGGCCTTGCGACGGCCGTTTGAAGACATCGCTCAGGTGGGGTAGTTTCGGTGAACTCTCCTCATCTTTGCCTTCACATAATAAATCGTGTTTTCAACTTGCACAAGTTAGGCTTGATAATAAAAGCTACGCATCCACATAGCTAAGGGAATAATCCCGACAGGTCAAAATGAGTTAGAACATGGAAAACGTCCCACGGTCGGCTTAGAGTTGGTGCACGGCGTGCTTTGAAATGACACTCGGTCCTTCATCCTGTGGCTTGGGAGAAGGAAAGTTGGTCTTCGACACAAAGTTATGAAATTGCCTAAGTCATAGGCGTCGCCCACGTGAATGTTCGACAAATATGCACGTTTCCATAACGCAAGGCTTAGCATAGCCTTTGCTCGTTAAGTTGTAGGCTTGCGTAAGTTAGGCAATGTTACGCCGATCGACCTAAGATATTTCTCGTGCTGTCCCGCTTTTTCTGCGGTTGTCAAGTTAAATAGTCCCACGATCCCAAGGCCCGTCATATGAAGTATGACTTGGGCGATAGCGTCGCGTATGTTGGAAGTCGGTTTGAGACACGATGGCACGGTCCTAGAGTTTTAAGGCACGGGCCACGGTTGATTCATTGAGTTTGGAAAGTGTTGTGAATATTTGTTCTTGAGTTGAGTAAAATAGTAGGGCAAGAAAGAAGTATGCTCGCGGCTACATGTTGGCGAGGCGGTCTCATAAGAAAGAAATATTGAACTTGGCCCTGAAAGAAATGGTAACACAAGAGGTAGCATGATGGTGTGAGACGTCAGTTTGTGTCGAGTCTTGCATGGTCATTGGATAACTTGTCGACAAAGCGGGAGTTTCTCCGACACGGCAACCTGAGGCCTCGGGACCGCTGCGGGCATATGGAACAAACAATTTTCGACAAGGTGAGAGTTTTCTCCGCACGACAACCCGAGGCCACGGGACCGTTGCGGGCATATGGAAACGAAAAATACTGTGCTTTGCACGGGTTAGGCGGGGACTTGCAGCGGGGCTAGCTACCTTGCGCTGAAAGGGACGCCCGTCTAATAAAAAGAAAGAGTAGTCCACTATGGCTCGGGGAGCCAGTGACCAAGTTCATATAGATGTCGGCAGATAGCGGCTAACCGCGTGTATGCCTTTGGATTGGTTGAGTTGTTTGGAAGTTTAAGTCGGGAAACCGCCGCAAGGCAAAGTCAGTCAAGTGACACATAACCCACAAGTCTTAATTGGGTCAGTTGGCGATCAAAGTAACAAAGGGTGGCCGCAAGGCGGCGATATGGTTGAGTCGCACTGAGTTGCGAGGCACGGCACAAAGGAGTTATAGCACGGTCGTAAGGAAATTGGGTACTACCGCGTAGTTGCGTCTCTGATTCTGGCCGAAAGGCAAGCACGACCTGATAGGTTAACGTTGTGGCACGAGAAGTGGTCTAGAGGCAAAAATATGAGTAACGTTGACATTGCAAGCACGGGATGGTTTTGACACACAAGTTGCGCCAAGGCGCCGGTCCTAAAACTGAACCTAAGGCAAGAGTAGAAAGACAATCGAAAAAGGATTTAAGCTGCACAAAGTAAATGAACGTGTAGGTTTTGTATGGGTGGGCGAGAAGCTCACTCCACCAGTACAGTTGAGTACTGACACCCACACAGTGTTCATGTGCAGGCACAGGTAGAAGCTCGTGGCGCGGAGCCCGCTTGGATGCGTCGAGGCACAGGAGTTCCTTGGCGATTCGAAGCGTGCGGTCGCATGGATTGAAGACTTATACAGGACATAATGTATGGACATCGCCTTCCGAAGCTTCCGCTGGATCAAGACTTGTAATTGAGAGATGAGAGAGAGCTGAGTGAACTTGTAAAATGTGAGAAGAGTGAGCTTGAGTGATTGTAATATTGGCCTTGCGCCCCTAATGTAACCTTTGTTCAATATCAATAAAGGTCTTCTTTTGAGTAACTTGTGTTTTGTTCTAAAATTCCGCTGCTATGATTCAATGTCTCTGCTTGGGACTTCTGTGCGACGACCCCGTCACAGCCGCTGAAATCGGCCGTTATGGAACCCGCCTTGCACGAGCGCAATCTAGGCTCGTGCGGCATCACGCCTTAGCGAGGACGATCGCTCCTACGGGAGCGGGGCGTGACATACTCTATTTTCCTTTCGTTGTTAATATCAATCAAAGATAACCATTTGAGAACTTGTCATCTTGCCTTGCACGAGCACAACTCCAGGCTCGTGCGGCATCACGTCCCTTGCGAGGACGATAATTCGGGTGATTCCGAGTCGGGGCGTGACAAATTGGTATCAGAGCTCTAGGCTCAATTTTCTCAGGACGTTTACTTTGTTTCAATTCCAAAGAATTGCCCACCACCAATCGAAACCACTCTTGACTCTACTCGATGCCGCACTTGATGTTCCATACAATAAGTCTAATACAAAGTCGGGTAACGTTACCGCAAGTACTTCGAGTTTACTTGATGTTGCAGAGAAAGTCGTGAAACGTTTCGTTGCATTGAATGCAACGAGCCGCGAAATGTTAGTTGCTACAAGTGCAACAAATTGTGAGATACGATTTGAGATGTTGTTGCAATGTATAAATGTTGAATGAGAAATGAAACGATGCACGAAGTGCAATGAGTTGTGAATATTGGTTGCACCAATGCGAAAACTTAAATAATGCGTTGCAATGAAAGTGATAAGTCAACATCGAATGTGTTGAACGGATTTGAGCATTGACTTTGAAAGTCGGGAATAAATTGTTGCACAAGGTGCAACAGATGTCGAAAAATAAAATCGTTGCACGAGATGCAATGAATGTCGAAAATAAGTCGTTGCACGATGTGCAACGCGTGTCAGAAGTAAATTGTTGCACGTGGTGCAACGCATATCAAAGTAATCGTTGCACGGAGTGCAAAGGAGACTGGAAATAAATCGTTGCACGAAACGCAACGGAAGGAACTGAAATCATAAATCGATAGAATGAATCGTTCGGTTGAACACCGAACTTGTGTTGGCAAATGAAAACATTGGCCGAGTTGTGTCGGATTTGATTTAATCAAAGTTACGGTTGTGATCAAGCACGATCACTGCGGAAATCGTGAGTCGGAAAAGATTGTTGGTGCATACCTTGTATAATGCGAGGAAAATGACTTGATTTTCGAGTGGTATATGTCATACCACGTATGCGATGAATGACTCGATTCTTAGTGGTATATGATAATACCACTTGTGCGATGAATTGCATCGACGCGTTGTGAGAATTGCGGAAGATTTGTCCGCAACGGACGGGAGAGTACCGAGACTCGATTGAAAATTTGTATGACGGTATGTTGATGCAAGTGTTCTTCGAAAATCGGTTGGGACGATAAGGTGAGACTCGTATCAATGAATGATACGTCGGAAGGAAATTATAAGTCGGTCGGACGACCGAGACTAGCGGAACGATTATGCCTTGAAGCAATAATCGGATCGACGGAAAAGGAAAACTCGAACTTACAAATGAGTCATACGACTTGCAATCTCGATAAAAATGTTGGGCGAGGCGAATCAAATCGCACGACTTGCGATCTCGATAGAAATGTTGGGCAAGGCGAATCAAATCGCACGACTTGCGATCTCGATAGAAATGTTGGGCGAGGCAAATTATAATCGAATCGCACAATGTGCAACTTCGGTGAAGAGTTGGTTGACGCGGGTAAATAGTGCCTAAGAGATAGTTGGTTACGTTACGGCGAAACTTATTTGAGTACGACTGAAACACGCAAAACCTTAGAGGACGTTATCGTATAACTCGAGGGTTCGATATTGGATAATCGGTAACTCGGTTACGCGATCAAAGCATAATGGAATGCAATGAATCGAGAAATGATTCGAGACGTACGAAAATGTTTGTGGAGAACTTGGACGTATGCAATACAAGTTGTCGACCTTGAAATAGAATCAAAGTTGACCCTTACGCTATCGAAATTGATATGACATATCGAGATCGATACGTAAGAAAACGTAAGCACGATGTGAGAATACAAAATGGAGTGTGCCTCGCACTATCAATTTTGTAAATTAACAATACGAGAATGAATGAACTGGTTGATCATGAACTTTATGATTGACCAAGACGAGACTATAAGTCATCGACGATTGTTCGATGCGTATAGCAAATCGCGTGTCGACCGCAAATAAGATAGACTCGAACTTGATACGAGTAGATATTTCGTAAATTGCGGAATCATCGACGGTAATGCATGACTTTACTCGGAGGATAGTTGCTGTCACGCCCCGCTCCCGTAGGAGCGATCGTCCTCGCTAAGGCGTGATGCCGCACGAGCCTAGATTGCGCTCGTGCAAGGCGGGTTCCATAACGGCCGATTTCAGCGGCTGCGACGGGGTCGTCGCAGAGAAGTCCCAAGCAGAGACATTGAATAATAGCAGCGGAATTTGGAGCAAAACACAAGTCATTGCAAAACACTCTTTTATTGATATTGAAACAAAGGTTACAATGGGACGCAAGGCCAAGATTACAATTCTCTCAAACTCACTCATCTCCTATTACAAGTCACTCAGCTCTCTCTCAATACATGTCTTGAGCCAGCGGAAGCTTCGGAAGGCGACGTCCATACATTATGTCCCGTATAACTCCTGACTCCATGCGGCCGCACACTTCGAATCGCCAAGGAACTCCGTGCCTCGACGCATCCAAGCGAGCTCCGCGACACGAGCTTCTACCTGTGCCTGCACATGAAAACTATGTGGGTGTCAGTACTCAACTGTACTGGTGGAATGAGCTCCTCGTCCACCCATACAAAACCAACACGTTTGATTTACTTTTGTGCAACATAGACCCCTTCTTATCAATTGTCTTTCTAGTCTTGCCTTAGGGTTATTTTAGGACCGACGCCTTGGCCTACTTTGTGTCTCTAGACCATCTCGTGCTTGCGACGACAATGTTAACCCACACCTTGCCTCAAGACCCTTCTCGCGCCAACAACGTTAACCTATCAAGTCGTGCTTGCCTTTCGGCATAAAATCAGACTCAACTACGCGGTAGTACCCAATTCCTTGTGACCGTGCTACAAATCCATCATACCGTGCCTCGCAACTCAATGTGACTTGACCATATCGCCGCCTCGCGACCCTTGCTACTTCGATCACCGACAGACCCAATCAAGACATGTGAACTAAGAGTCACTCGACCAACTTTGCCTTGCGGTGTTTCCTGACTTAAACTCAAGACAACTCAAACCAACTTATGCAACTTATATGCCAACAACATAAGACCCGATGCCTCATCCCGTGCCGAAGCACGTCGCCTACGTTGCAACCAAATCTTAGGCCCAACATTGTGTTCAAACTATACACACACATTCAACTCGACTCCTTGATATAGTGCACTCAATACTCGACTCAATCCAAAGGCACACACGCGGATTGTCGCCCGTGCCGACTCATCTATATGAATTAGTCACTAGCACGACAAGCTATCCTGGACTATAGCCTTGCTATTCGACGACCCTTTCAACGCAAGTAGCTAGCCCCGCTGAAAGTTCCCAAATAACCCGAACGGTTCGTCCAGCTACGGCTATACCTGTTTCCCTCCGGAACGACGCGGTCCCATGGCGCCCAGGGTTTCCGCTCGTGGAAACTCCTCCTTGTCGACAAGTTGTCCAATGACCATGCAAGACTCGACACAAACTGACGTCTCACGCAGTCATTCCTCTTCCAATGTTACCATCTCTTTCAAACCAATATCAAGACTTCTATCCTTGAGACCCCTCGCCGACCCACGGTCGCGAGCATTCTTTCCATGTTACCATATCATTTCATTCAACTCAATGCCTATTCGATGGTCCTTTCTCCAAAACTCATTGAATCAACCGTGGTTCATGCCTTAAACACTAAGTCCGTGCATCGTGCCTTAAACCGCCTTACGTTCTACGCGACGCTATCGCCCAAGACATACTTCATACGACGAGCCTTGAGACCGTAAGACTTTGTGGTTATACCCAGCCGTAGAGCTCGTAGGACCGTGCTTGCTACCACTTTGATAGCCTAACATAACTTGCTTGAATTAGACGCGCAACGACTCGACGAGCAAAGGCTGCGTCAAGCCTCGCATTTGCGGAAACGTGTCGCACATGCGTTCGACTTCTGAACGACCAAGTCATTTGGGCGCCTAGACTTACGCCAGCAACCGTGCGACGCAACTTAACTCATAGGACGGGTCAAGGCTATGCCAAGCCTTGGACGATGGGACCGTACATGCTTTATGAAGCATTCATGCGGGCGACGCCTATGACTTAGGCTACGTTCATAACTTTGCCTACTCAACCAACTTTCCTTCTCCCAAGCCACGAGACGAAGGACCGAGTGTCATTTTCAAAGCACGCCGTGCACCAACTCTAAGCCGACCATTGGACCTTTCCATATTCTAACTCAATTCGACCCGTCGGGATTATTCCCTTTAGCTATGTGGATTCGTCTCTTTTATTATCGAGCCTACTTGTGCAAGTTGAAAACATGCGATTTATTATGTGAAGGCTAAGATGAGGCAAGTTCACCGAAACTACCCCACCTGAGCGAGCGGTCGCCTCGACCGAGCGATGTCTTCGAGCAGCCGTCGCAAGGCTAAGTTCGAACGCCTTCGGCGTTTCGATTCCTCCGATTGACTGAGCGGGACGGGGCACTACATCATACACCACTCAGAAAAAGTTTCGTCCTCGAAACTAACTGAGTACACTTATCGACTTATCACTTATTCAACATCCTATGTTTTCTCGCACACATTTCTCCTATGCATTTCTCAAATCCGAGCCACGCTCGTGCTACCCTCAATCCTTTCTTCAAAACTTACGATCTCAAAATCCTCGACACTTTCCCGTTCCTCAAGTCTTACTTGATTCAACGTATCACTTAGTTGGATCGTGCACACATTCCAAACGTCCCCGAAATACATGCATTTTAACCCAGCCTTGTGATAGTGAATCCAATTCCACCTATCGATCCATCCACTCAATCCTGAAAATCAATCCTACCGATGCTAACTCTCGCAACATGGACATCTCGCCTAGCCGCTAGGCAATCTCTTTAGGCTAAAGTCAATTGTCAGTATTGGAATCACAGTTCCCAGACAACGATATCAACACTGACCCCATTCTAAAGTCAAACCAAGTTGATAGTACAGGATTTTCTACCCAAGCTCGCATCACTCTGATTTCTAAACATCGAACATCGATTCCCTACACACATCCCAATATTTCGTCGCACGGGATCCGAGTCGCTCAGCAAAGCCATATTATTGTAAGTTCATTCAACCAATTCTTCGATTCATCAATATCGTTCGTTCAACAAGCCATTTCGCATAGTCTATTTCTTCGAACACGTTCGACATAATACTTCTATCAATCCTTCCAAGTCAAGCACGCTACGACACAATTCATCGCTAAGCCATAATTCACATTTCATACTCCCTAAGTCATTTATCCCAATTCGCGAAACCGATCACAAGGTCATCTGACTTAACAATACGTTGCGCCCCGATCTCACGCGAGTCAGATTATCCACGGTGGGCATGAATCACCATGCACGTTCCCGCGGGATAATCATCCTCATCGGGACGTAACTCTTGTTCGAGTCTAGACTAATTCATTCTCGATGCGCGGATTGGACCTACTCAATCCTCAAGTTTATTTCATTCATCAATCGCAAGTCCTAACATCCTCAAATTTTCCTTCGCATCAAACCGACAAGTCGAGACAATCAAAGTTGTTGCATCCTGATTTTTCGAGTTTGATCATTCCCGCGACATGAATCACCATGTCAGCGCTCACGCGGAACGATCGCCCCAAATCCGATGCAACGCATGTGCGAGGCTAGAGTTGCACTCGCGCAAGACAAGATCGTCGACGTTGTGGCTATCAACGTAACCATCAAGACACGATCATTTTCATCCAACATTCATCTCAATCAAAATCTTAAGTATAGCATCCAACCGAACAATAACACTTGCACGATCGCCATTCGCCGAGTCAGAGTACCCCCGAGTTATCGCATATCGATCTTTGGTACGCCTCAATACCATCGATGATATGCGTAACCTGACGGTCTTCCTTTGCAACCAATTTCGAGTCGTGCGAATGATGCTATCGTCCGACTGGATAATCTCCTCGACATTCAAATTCAAGTTTGATCATTATTCCTCGAATCATTCACAACATCAATTTCCTCAAACCCAAATTCGCGTATTGTTCATCCGTCTATCTTAAGTCATCGGCCAACGTATTTCCTCAATTTTCGTCAATCCTTTGCTAACTCAATCATCGAGCAACATTCAATCCAATCCTTAGAGTCATTCGCGTAACTTCAAAATCAAAACTTTCATGCACGCTATCTTTCCGTCGTGCTAACTTTTCATACACGATCCGTATCAATTCCCTCGATCAAGTCATCCATTCGTACACCTTAACTTTTTCTCAATTCGATTTCACCTACTCAATCATCTTTGCGTTTCATTACTTGTGTAATCCTCAATCTCATGCACGTTCCGTGCACGTCAATTCTAAGTTGTTCGAATCAACTCATCCAAATCTTCAAGACAACAACTTGTTCAATGACACTCAATCTAAGGCTTTGCATAATGCGACGCTTGTTGATAGACTCATTGACACTCCGTATCCTCAATCGATCGATCGACATTCCTGAGGCTATCGCATACACCACTCAGGAATGAAGTCATTCAACAAATCCTCAAAACTATCATTTGAATCTAAATCGACTTCTTCAATCCCGTTCGAACCATTCCACTAATTCCAAGCACGCTCATCTATAACGCATCGACGTTATCGTCGCTCGATAGCACCCCTATCGATAGTCATCTCACTTTACTCAATCGAGTTCAACTCATTCTTGCTCGACACAATTCAATTCCCGCACTCGACAGGTCGACACAACTTTGGTGTATATGCCCAGCCCGACTTACCCAACCGTGCTTACGCGAACCATCTTTTTGTTTCTTGTCAAAAATTGTTGTCCTATGTTTTGCAAAATAGATAGACTTATTGTATGGACATCCGTGGGACATTTGAGAGAGAGCGCACCAACGATATCAACTATGCGGAAGCAACAGAGTTTGCGGAAACAACGAAGTTAAAGAATTCAATCGATAGTCCAAGGACGTAAAGCCGTGCTCTGATACCATTATGTCAAGCCCCGCTCCCGTAGGAGCGATCGTCCTCGCTAAGGCGTGATGCCGCACGAGCCTAGATTGCGCTCGTGCAAGGCGGGTTCCATAACGGCCGATTTCAGCGGCTGCGACGGGGTCGTCGCAGAGAAGTCCCAAGCAGAGACATTGAATAATAGCAACGGAATTTGGAGCAAAACACAAGTCATTGTAAAACACTCTTTTATTGATATTGAAACAAAGGTTACAATGGGGCGCAAGGCCAAGATTACAAGTCTCTCAAGCTCACTCATCTCACATTACAAGTCACTCAGCTCTCTCTCTCTCTCAATACATGTCTTGAGCCAGCGGAAGCTTCGGAAGGCGACGTCCATACATTATGTCCCGTATAAGTCTTGACTCCATGCGGCCGCACGCTTCGAATCGCCAAGGAACTCCGTACCTCGACACATCCAAGCGAGCTCCGCGCCACGAGCTTCTACCTGTTCCTGCACATGAAAACTATGTGGGTGCCAGTACTCAACTGTACTGGTGGAATGAGCTCCTCGTCCACCCATACAAAACCAACACGTTTGATTTACTTTTGTGCAACATAGTCCCCTTCTTATCAATTGTCTTTCTAGTCTTGCCTTAGGATTATTTTAGGACCGACGTCTTGGCCTACTTTGTGTCTCTAGACCATCTCGTGCTTGCAACGACAATGTTAACCCACACCTTGCCTCAAGACCCTTCTCGCGCCAACAACGTTAACCTATCAAGTCGTGCTTGCCTTTCGGCATAAAATCAGAGACTCAACTACGCGGTAGTACCCAATTCCTTGTGACCGTGCTACAAATCCATCATACCGTGCCTCGCAACTCAATGTGACTTAACCATATCGCCGCCTCGCGGCCCTTGCTACTTCGATCACCGACAGACCCAATCAAGACATGTGAACTAAGGGTCACTCGACCAACTTTGTCTTGCGACGTTTCCTGACTTAAACTTAAGACAACTCAAACCAACTTATGCAACTTATATGCCAACAACTTAAGACCCGATGCCGCATCCCGTGCCGAAGCACGTCGCCTACGTTGCAACCAAATCTTAGGCCCAACATTGTGTTCAAACTATACACACACATTCAACTCAACTCCTTGATATAGTGCACTCAATACTCGACTCAATCCAAAGGCACACACGCGGATTGCCGCTCGTGCCGACTCATCTATATTAATTAGTCACTAGCATGACAAGCTATCCTTGACTATAGCCTTGCTATTCGGCGACCCTTTCAACGCAAGTAGCTAGCCCCGCTGAAAGTTCCCGAATAACCCGAACGGTTCGTCCAGCGACGGCTATACCTATTTCCCTCCGGAACGACGCGGTCCCATGGCGCCCAGGGTTGCCGCTCGTGGAAACTCCTTCTTGTCGACAAGTTGTCCAATGACCATGCAAGACTCGACACAAACTGACGTCTCACGCAGTCATTCCTCTTCCAATGTTACCATCTCTTTCAAACCAATATCAAGACCTCTATCCTTGAGACCCCTCGCCGATCCACGGTCGCGAGCATTCTTTCCATGTTACCATATCATTTCATTCAACTCAATGCCTATTCGATGGTCCTTTCTCCAAAACTCATTGAATCAACCGTGGTTCATGCCTTAAACACTAAGTCTGTGCATCATGCCTTAAACCGACTTACGTTTACTTCATACGACGAGCCTTGAGACCGTAAGACTTTGTGGTTATACCCAGCCGTAGAGCTCGTAGGACCGTGCTTGCTACCACTTTGATAGCCTAACATAACTTGTCTGACTTAGACGCGCAACGACTCAACGAGCAAAGGCTGCGTCAAGTCTCGCATTGCGGAAACGTGCCGCGCATGCGTTCGACTTCTGAACGACCAAGTCATTTGGGGGCCTAGACTTACGCCAGCAGCCGTGCGACGCAACTTAACTCATAGGACGGGTCAAGGCTATGCCAAGCCTTGGACGATGGGACCGTGCATGCTTTATGAAGCATTCATGCGGGCGACGCCTATGACTTAGGCTACGTTCATAACTTTGCCTACTCAATCAACTTTCCTTCTCCCAAGCCACGGGACGAAGGACCGGATGTCATTTTCAAAGCACGCCGTGCACCAACTCTAAGCCGACCATTGGACATTTCCATATTCTAACTCAATTCGACCCGTCGGGATTATTCCATTTAGCTATGTGGATTCATCTCTTTTATTATCAAGCCTACTTGTGCAAGTTGAAAACATGCAATTTATTATGGATTCCTCCGATTGACTGAACGGGACGAGGCACTACAGTTGCGTATCAGTTGCGCCGATAGAAATAATTTTGTCCGAAATTGGGTAGTCGCATAGAAATCGTCGGAACGTGATTTGGCTCCGAAATAAGATATAGCATGGTTCGTAGTAAACTGTCCTTCGTTAGTGATCCACAATTATCGAGCATAGCTTCGGGACAGCTGACCCTAGAAGACTTGACCGCCAAATCAAATTGAATGTTGCAGACCGTAAGATGACCCATGCGATATCGCATATGAAATTGCATCGATAACAAATATAACGTGGTATATGTTGATGATAAGTCTAGACGATTTTGAGAAATCGTGCTATGCACGAGCGCAAGTGATAAGAGAATGACTTACGAGTTATGTCGTTAGATTTGGATTCACCTTGCAATTGAGCTTAATCGAACTTATATTCGACGTTGCGAGATAGATAAGTTGAAAATTTGGCTAGTGAATTCCTACTCGTTAAAAATCGAACGTAAGATGCATCGCAGAGACTTTGAGTCAAAGCGATTGTTGCCTTGAGCACCGTCGCCTCGATGTAAACTATTGTGTCGGATAGATTGTGGCCTTTGAGCAATGTCAATTTAAAGTTGCGTCGGGAGAATTTAAGCAAGGTGTCTAGGTAAGTAACCTAGCGGACGTAGTCCTGAATGTTGATGCATTTGGAAGTCAACAAAGGAAATCGTATCGAGATAAGTTGCATAGCTACACTTCGGAAATAATTGGACGGCGAATTTGAACGCAAGGCGTTGCTGAGGATCATTGCGATCGGATGTGCGACGGCTCGACGCAACGTATAGGATTGATAGTCCATACGAAACATACGAAATAAAAAATGCGATTTTGAATCGCGTCGCGTGCAGTGACTTTATTGAATGAATCACGTATGTATCGAATATACGTATGCGATAAAATTTCGAGAACAGTTGCTAAAGATAAGTCCAATCGAGAGTACGAGATGGCAAGCATAGGATTGAAATTACATGTTAGCTTTGTTCCAATTTGCTACCAATAGACTTGGTTGAAATACATATATCTTTGGGACGCCTTGAATATAGGTACGAATCCAAATCGAGTTGTATACAAATTCAAATCGAACTGCAGGAAGGACTTTGAAATGTTAATGAAAAGCTTGCAAGGTAGTGTGAAACTGAACAACATTGGTGGGACGAGATCGTGATACGATCTATAAAACACTTAGTCGGAGTGTTGGTTTTGGTTCGAGGACGAACCTTGTTTTGAGTAGTATATTCTGTAATGTCCCGCTCCGCACGGCGCATTACGCTGAGGCGTTGACTCAAAGAGTCGAATTGACCAAATGAAATGTATCGATGCGAATCGATACGAGAGTTATGTTGTCCCGAACAACGCATCGAACTAAGTCGATGCGAAAAGTTGCATTGTCCCAAAGAAATGCATCGAGTTGAATCGACGCGAAGCGCCGCATTGTCCCGAAGGATAAGTGCGTTGAGACGGCTCGAAGATTCTAAGAAATCGAATCGACCAAGGCGCAAGTCTGAATCGATGCAAGTATTGATTTTAGTTGGTTTCATGTGCAGGTTATATGTTTACGCTGAAATATTAGAGGTTGACATTTTTGCCTTATTTAGAAAGGGGTCCGCGAAACCAATCGTAGTCTTGCGACGGACTGAGACGTTGGCACGGTAAGCCAAATCGAACGTATAATTCAATGAAGCACGAAGTGCTCAAATGGCTAAGTCAGGAGAGTTGGCCGTGCAACGAAGTTATGGAATCGACCGCATCGGCTCGACGAAACGACAAGGCGTATCGACTCAAGGTAGGAGGATTGACTCTTCTTTTTACTCATTCATGCCTAAGTCAGAATATATCATTGTATGCTAAGTTAACCTATCGACACTACGGACGTAGTCCGATCGGAAGATAAATCATAGTGTGTGTCAAACACTAGTTAGAAAAATTGAAATGAAACGTGCATCAAATGCACGAGTCGCTATAGAACATTGGATATCGCAAAGGCGAGTGCCTCGGTGCGCAAGCCGCAAGAACATGGAATAACTGTATTCGGCGAGTGCCTTCGTGCACGAGCCATTCCGTGCCTTCGCGCACGAGTTAGAAAGGCTAGCACATTGAAAGACAATAGGCGAGTGCCCTAGCGTGCAAGCCACAAACATTGAACACTAAGTCATAGAACATGGAAATACGGTTTCGATGCATGCAACAAGTGCACGACGCGAAGGAAAGATGATAAATGTGTCGAAACGTGCCTACGTGCACAAGATCATAAAAGATGGTTTCGTTGCGAAAGAATACAGTTGTGGCATGAATGTGACGAAACTGTCAGATGTGGCATGATGCCTAGAAAGGTGTTCGGGACCTTCGTGTCGTTCGGTTGACGAACATTGAGTTGAGGTATGATGCCATTGAACATTGAAACGAAGTATGAAATATAAGAACATAGAAAGTAAATGGAAGAAAATTGAAATGATAAAGTCTGAGTCTCGAACTCAAGACTATGTTTGGTTGTTTGAATAATAGTGCGTTGCATGGTCGAATGGAATGGACTTGAGATAATTGAGATAATAGCCCGTGCACGGGTGTTCCCTCGAACGGTTAAGTGTCGGGGCGCCGGAACCGTTTGGCCTAGGAGGGAGTTGCTCTTTGATAGGCGCACATCCGTAAGACGATTAGCGACCGCTTAGCGAGATGTGAAAAGCCGCAAATGATGGTATGCAGCGGTAGATCTCCGTAATTGGGACAGCAACCCACTACGAGAGGCACCGGGCTACCCAATTCGAGAAAGAAAAGAAAGAGAAAAGAAAAAAAAAACTTTAGTCCATCCTGGCACGAATACGCCAACGACCATTTCATATAGTTAAGGAACGATGGGTTAAAAGTGCGGGCACGTATGTATCCTGTGCACATAGATCCTGCTTAGAGAGCACTTATAACATGACAGGGAAGGAATGGGACGTATGCACCTTGCGTCAGTGCAAGGACGAGTGCGTCGACTTGGTAAGAAGTCACGCCACGAAACAAACACGAGATTGCTTACCTGCTTGCCTATTCAATTTGAATAACATGCTTGTCACGATAACATGCTTTACTGCTTTCGAATATGCCATGAAATCGACCCTAAGGAGAATATAGCAAGATCATAAGCTAAGTTGCATGATTGAACATAAATACTAAAATATCGGTTTAGAAAGTTGGTCTTTTCATCAGTACATGCGAGGGCGAACATACTGATCCCCCACCAGCTTTCATGCAGGGTGCAGGGAATGGATTACTCGTGGCGAAGCTTCGCTTGATCGCGCAGAGGCATGAAATATCGTAGCGTTTTAAGCGTGTGATCGCATTGACGCTCGGACTTGCAACAGGATTGATGCGGCCGAGATATAAAAGACATGATGTATGGAACGGTGAAATCCTTTGTGGACAAGAGAGAACCTGAGTGTTGTAGCCAACCTGGCAAATTTAGTTTGGCTATTAAAAGCCTTTGTAATCTCAATTCGAATATCAATAAAGAGAATTGTTTCGTATACTCTGTTTTTCTTTCGTTGTTAATATCAATCAAAGATAACCATTTGAGAACTTGTCATCTTGCCTTGCACGAGCGCAACTCCAGGATCGTGCAGCATCACGCCCCCTGCGAGGACGATGATTCGGGTGATTCCGGGTCGGGGCGTGACATTACGGCCCAGAATTAAAGAAAAAAGAGTGGACACTACCCATGTCATGTTAAACGCATCTATAATTTGCAAAGAAATATCAAAATATAAAAACCTTTAAAAAAACGTAGACTCCTGTATTTATCGATATAATTCTGGAAGACTAGCTTTGTATAGGTTTTATAAAAACCCACCTAATTCCTATCAAGATAGAATGTCCCAAAACATGCATACAATCTCTGTGTATATATTAACTGTTTAAACTGAAAAGCTATTACTAATGCTTATGATATTTTCTCAGCTTTAGCATTACCACAGTTGAATCAATATTAAATGTTTATTATTTAAAATACTTATTCTTATTGGATCATCAAACGTAGACCAGTAACCATCCACACAACACAATCCAATCCTAAGGACCAGATATAGCCTTATGGCACGATACCAATAAAAACGAAAGTTGTGAAAAGCGCTAGGCGTTAGTCAGGCGGGTACCTTCCGCCTAGCGCCTAGCCCGACTGGGGGTGTGTGGGGGTGTGTGTGTGGGTGGGGGGGAGAGGGGGAGTGTGCCTAGATCTAGGAGGTTCAAAAAAACAAAGATAATCTAAACAGATCTGCTAAAAATTGCAAAAAAATCCATAAAACCCAAAAGCATGCATAGTCGGGCATCAGGGGGACAAGGCAAACACCTAAGCGGGCGTCAGGCGGGCACCCGGCGCCGGCTAGGCAGCCGCCTTTTAGAACAGAGATAAAAACAACCTCGATAAGATTACAATATAGGGGTGAATAGATGATATCACATGCATACAAAAACCTAAATAGGAATCTAATTAGGATATGTATATCTTGTTGTTACCTCACAGTCCAATGAGATGCAAGCGTTGTTCCCTTCTCCAATTTTCTGAGTTTGACCATTCACTGCCTGTTTCTGGCTAGCGCCTGAGAGTATTTGTGGTGTATGATCAACCCCATGTTGCTCACCAGCCTCCCCATTGTTATCTAGAGCAGGACCTTCTGCAGCTTTTTGCAAGCAAGAGCCATAAGCAATGTCAGGCTGCATGTTCCGTGGAATGTCGATGACATCTACACGTCCGGATATTGAAGAGGTCTGTTTGTTAGCTTTAGCCACCAAGTTTTCAATCTGACCCTTGCAAGTCTCAGAAACAGTTGAGGAATCAAAAATCGGCATCTCATCAACACCATCAGATATTAGATCCTCCCAACCACATCCTGCCACTTCCTCCTCACTTCCTTCAGCCTGACTTTTTTCCTGTAGATCAATTTCAGTTTCAAACAAAACTTTCCTTCTCTCAACACCATCCGGAACAAACGGAACAACTTCAATCGGTACTAGCTCAGTGTTGAATTTAAGATCCGCTTTGATTCCATAAGAAGGTGCCATATTATGGTTGGGGCTGCCACTATCATAGTGAACTTGAGTCAAGTTACTAGGTTGAGTTGAGGATTCATCAGGAGGATCTACAGTAGCTTCATTGAGCACACATGCTACATTGCTCTTTTCTTGTGCAACAACCGAGCAAGAGGACAGTTCCGTGGCATTTGGTATCTCTGGACATAACTTGGTTTCTACCGGACTCTCAGAAGATATCTCAAACTTTGACAAGTATGAAAAAGGTTGCCTGAAAATAGAAGGAAACACATGATTTGACTTCAATATTTTAAAGTTTGAACTATAATTTTAATAAAGTGTCATCAATTTATACCTTATTAGAAACCTTGATTCTTTTTGTGAATTGACATGTGGCGATGAGAAGACCGAAGATATAGATGCATAACTCAGAGAAGGAAATAGTTGTGCACCGTTTACTGATTTAACAGGTTGGATAGGAGATAGATTATTGATGAAGTTAAAGATTGGAGAATCCTGCATCAAAATAACAGAAGATGAGGCAAATTGCTCGGAGACCGCTACAAACTGTTGAGCTCTTCAATTTACAAAATACAGAACAAGGCATAATAACAAAGCATAGAGCTCGCTGTCTGGGCATCTACTAGTGTGACCATGTCTCTATCCTTTTGATCTTCATAAGAAGACGATAGCCTTCCAGTTCCAGTTCTTCAATTCATAGGAAAGCTGCTACGCTTATTAATAACTAAGAGAAGAAGAAAGGACAAATGCCTATTCATCCGGTGGTGTCCCAGTACAACCATGCCAGCTAAAGAATTCAGAAAGAAAAGCATATGTGGCAATACATAGGAACGCCGGCAACCACATAAACTCCAGTACCAAGTGATAATATATATAAATAAAAGCATATGTGGATATGACGACATTAACTCCCGTACACCCACGCCAGCTAAGAATTCAGAAATAAAAGCATTTGTGGCAATGTATATGAACACCGAGTAACCACATTAACTCCAGTACCAAGTGATCATATATATAAAGATTGTGGTTGACATGAAAGACTATTCGATCTGAAAGAATAAGATGCTATAATGCTTTCCTAAGACCAAGTTTCAGCGAGTCTAGTTCAGCGCTTCAAATAGCTGATAGTTTAATGTAACGATGGTAATGATGGCACATCATGTTAGAAAAGTGTACCGTCTGTCCAGACTTCAGGTTAAAATGACAATGTCACTCCTCAAGATTACGAGACTATTAATCAGCACCTCATAATTCATATTGAGACATCCAAATCTCAGTTCTTAGAAATTTCTATCAATTTAGTGCAACACAAGATTCTCGGAAATTTCTAACTCCAAAACACCAAAAATGGAGTTAGCAAAAGTCCAATATTATTGGATTTTCGTGAAACTCCACTCTAAAGTCCACTTTCTTCTATATATTTTTATAAGACCATCTCCAACTCAAGTCCTCAAACCTCAAATTGAGGAAATCCCCTCAAAATCCATCTCCAACCAAGCCTCGAATTGAGAGAATTTCCTCAAATTTTTTGAGGGAAGGAGGATGGATCCTCAAATTTGAGGGAAGAGAGAAAATTCTCAAATTTGAGGATCCACTATTCATGACCATTTTGCCCTCCAAGTTATAGTTAATTACTAATATATCTTACATATGTTAAACACTAAACTTAATTAACTTACCATATTTTCTAATTTATAATTATAAATAACATAATAATTATACTATTAAAATATTATTGTTGAGATCTTCAAATAGAATCTAATATTGAATATATTTGTAGTATTTTTTTATTAGATCCATTTGATTAATAAAATAATATTTTAAATAATTTGGCAGAAATTAATAGAATAACATCAAACTTTCAAAATTTAAAATACAGATATAAACAAGTACATCAAAATTTAAAATAACGCAACCAATAATATAATATTAAATAATATAATATTATCTATAAATATTATGAAATAACATTAATGTATATGATTATATTAAATAGTTGTATAGATATAATAATATAATATTATTAAATAATATTAAAATCATATAAATAATATAAAATCATAAAATATTTTCTCGGTAAATAATATTAATAATATAACATTAATGTGTATGATTATATTAAATAGTTGTGAAAAAATGAATTTATGTATAAATAAATAATGGATGTTTATTATTTGAGGATTTATGGGTTGGAGATGTAAAATTTTGAGGATAGCATAATACAGGAATATTCCTTAGTCCTCAAATTGAGGAAATTTTTGATGATGGGTTGGAGATGGCCTAACTTAAATATAACTCCAGTTTTGTAACCGGAGTTTCATCATTTCAAACTCTGGTCTCAAATCTCAAAACTCCAAAATGAACCTAAATCCATTTTAGCAAACGCTGCCCACAAACTACGTCTTAGAGGGTGTCGCCTCAAGGATGCATGATCGACTCACATAAACAGCCTCTTCATATATACGGAGGTAAGGTTGCGTACATCTTAACCCTCCTAAACCCTGTGAGAGCGGGACCTCGTGGCACGGGGATGCCCTTCGTTTTATTAAAAGGTTATGCAACTGAAGGAAAGTAGAATCCTTGCCTATCTATTGATCTTTAAACTATATACGGTCAGTAGGAAATGTCAATTGACGATGAACTTCAGCTAATCTTCGAGATTTGAAGAAGAGCACAAGATCTAGAATTGATCTACAACAAAACATGGAGAAAGGGAGAAGAAGAAAAAAAAAGGACTTTTGGATAAAGCTAACAGAAAATAGCAAAGAACAATCAGATGTGACATGAAAATAAGTCAAACAGAACCCCTTCAAAGAGGAATTTTCAATTGTTCATCTAGTTACCATGCCACAAGAAGCATTTAACATCAATTACAGCTTCAAAAATGTAAATTCAGGAGAGAGAAAACTCACAATAAGTTAGAATAGCAAAAAAAATCCAAACTTTTTTACTAGTGTGTCCAAAAAAAACCCTAGCCACAGCCCTAAAACTAATTACAACAAGGAAGACCCACTCATATCAATCTCTCTCATCCAATTATATATCATCTGTAGGTCAAAACCCTAATAAAACTAATTATACCCAAAAAGAAGACTCAGCTATATCAATCTCTGTCATCCAATTCCAGTAACACCATCATTTAGTTCCCTAATTAGTGACATGAAAGGGCTAATTAAGCAGATTTTATCAGCAAAAAATAAAAAACCAGCGAATTACACCAAAACAACGGCATCTAATCCAAACTTTCCCACTACATACTCTCCAAAACTCGAATTCCGCAACAAACTTTCCAAAAACTAAACAAAAAACCTAAAAAAAAACAAAACCTAATCGAATCTGAGCCTCCGTTCCGACCAAATCCAGAGCAATTGCCACTGCCAACTTCCGATCATCCGATCCGAACAAACGGAACCGGGAAACCACTACAATCCACCAAAATTCCTCAAAAAAATCACCAAAAACGGGGAAAAGGAGAGGGAGTCGAAGCAGATCGGACCTCGAACTTAGAGATCGGAAGTCCCGCCGACCTTGCTCCTCTCCGGCGTGTCCATGGGATCTCTCCCACATCTCTCTCTCTCTCTCTCGAAATTTCTAGATTTCAAGAAGTGGTGGAATGGCGGGATTTGATCCAATTATTTTAGTCACGCTCCGATAACCGGCAGTGGGGACCACCGTCGCAGTGGACAGACAATGACCCGGGGAAAAGAAGAGGAAACGCTCCCCCACTATTTATTTCCAACTTTTCTGGGGGGTGTGGTCACCGTCTCTTACGAACCGGATGGCGGTGTGAACACCGGGAGAAATAGTTGTTAATTTTGGCGGTGAGTTTATGCGACCGTTAACGCTCCTCCGCGGTTAATTGCTTTTTAAGCGGGAGAGGAAAAAAAACAGATATTAAGGAAAACGGCCACGTTGGCTGATTGGACTGCCGAGAGGACCCACAAGGAGAGCGATCTGCTGCTCGACTCGAACAGGAAGTCTTTAAATGGACCACTCGAAAATTGACGCGCAATGGAAGCCGCCAGCTCATTTATCAATTAAGGGTGTAATTATTGAATTATAGTAGTGCAAACTTAGGCCTCATTTGGTTAAAGGAAAGGAAAGGAAATTAATTCCTTGTTATTTTTCTTTTGTTGAGAAATTATAACTTTTACTAAAAATAATCGGTGTTTGGAGATGACAACAAAATTAAAAGAAAATTTGAATTTTTTATGGGTCTCGTTTGATTGTCGGAATCATAGAATTGTGAGAAAAAAAGAGTTATTCGATGTCAAAGAAAAAAAAAATATGAGTAAAGAAAATTGATTTCCATAGGAAATAAAAATAAATGAGAAAATGGTTCCCCCATCCAGCTGATGATTTACTTTTTCACTATAAGGAATTCAATTTTCTTTCTAGTTTTTTTGTCCCCTCCAAATATCGAGAAAGAAAATTGGATGAAAATTAAAAAAAAATTAAAAAAATTCAAAAAAAGTGAAAGAATAAGGAATTGATTTTCTTTCATTTTCGCGAACGAAATGAGACCATGTGGGAAAGTGAATACTTGGATAGATAGGGGAATCATTTTTTTCTTATTTTTCTTCCCTATGGGAACCATTTTACTTTTCTCATACTTTCCTTTGACAAAAGAATGACTTTTGCTTCCCAATCACATGATTACACAAACCAAACTAGGCCTTAAGCCTCGTTTGGTTTGCGGAATCTTCGGGGTCAAAAAGGAAAGTGATTACTTTTCTATTTTTTGGTGTCAAAGGAATTGAGGATGAAAGGAAAGTGATTCCCAATGGAAGAAAAATTATGGAAAAAAATAATTTCATCCATCCAAGCAAGGAATCACTTTTCCACATTGAAGTATTCACTCTCCCTTCCAAATTCTTTGGCATTCTCACATCGGAAAGAAAAATCAATGGGAATCTTAATTTCCCAAATGAAGGAAAATGCCAAGGAATTGATTTTATTTCCTTCCATTCCGCGAACCAAACGAGGCCTTAGAGTATACGTGCTCTTCTAGAATGATTGTTAAGGATAATTAATATATAATTTTTTTTTACTTTTAAAATTGTTATCAACATTCAATAAGCATTAAAAAAAAATTAAAAAACTCATTGAAAAACGTTGTCAAGCCTTAATAAAAAAACATGTACTAAAAATTATTTTATTGGGACGCCATGACTTTTTCCAAAGCAAATACTTTTCTATTGTTTATTGCATAGTGATAACAATTTCAAAGAAAAAAGCTATGTATTAATTATCTTTAACATGTATTCTAAGGGTACATGTTAAAAAAAATTGAGAAATTTTGAGTCGCATCCCACTTACTTTACCATATTTAACGGTGCACCCATGTCATTTACCATAATGTATAACGCACCCCAGTTGAGACGTTTTTCGTCTCTTGCTAACAGCTGACCGTTATGACTATATTTTTATGATGAAAAAGCCCTTAATTCATTTTTTGATGAGCCGTAATGAATGGAAGCCCCTAACTTACTTGTGTAATCCCTAAACTACCCTTCTCTTTTATAAATCCCTACACCACAGCCTTTTCCTTCTCTTTCATTCGATTGTGTGACTTTGTACCCAAAATTTAGGGTTCATCGAAGCTTCACCGAGCTACCATGGCTAGCTCTGCAACTCCGGTAAGCTATTTTTGTGTATTTTCTTTGAATGTATGAAATTTTTTGATGTTATGGTTTGTCCCTCTAATTTTTGTTGAATGTGTGACATTTTCAAATATGTTTAGGAGAAATTTCAACTTTGCTCGAAGCACACCCACCTTGCAGATGAGTGTCCGTTCTTGAGCTCACCTTGCAAGACGGAAAACTGCAAGGGGATTAGGTATGTTTCGAAGTCAAATACCACAGCCAATCATGGGAGAAAGTTTCTGAAGTGCCCCATCTGCTCGGATTTTCAATGGCTGGATGTTGTTGTTTTGGGTTCAAGCTCTGGAAGCTCATCTTCAACAATTCAAAGAGGAGGTTGTTTCTTATGTGGTGAGTTAGGCCATTGGAAGAAGGAATGCCCTTGGGGAGAAAGCACTTGTCCCAATCGAAATTGTGGAGGAAAAAGAGCTATTTTAATGTCAAAGAGGAGTCACAGCAAGGAAAGAAAATTCTTACAATGCTTGAAATGCAACAATGCATTCCAATGGTTAAATAAGGCCGCTCTTAGTGAGGAGAAGAAATCTGAAATCCCTGTTCAAGTTGTAGTGAACACGACTTTATAAGAGTTTTGTAAAAAAATTGGAAAAGGATTGGCTATGTAATATTAAAATCTGATAGATCATGTAATATTGAAAGGATTGGCTATGTAATATTGAAAACTGGTAATTATGTTGCAATTTTTCACTTATTGTTGCAGTTTGTAACTATATAAAGACATGGACATAATGCAATCTCAAATATATGAAGACATACTGCATCTTGTAACTACTTGTTGCAGTTTGTAGCTGATATCATGTCCAAACAAATATATGAAGACATAATGCAATCTCAAGTATATCATGTCCAGACAAATATATGAAGACATAATGCAATCTCAAATAACTGAAAGTAACAGTGAGGATGTGGACATAATGCAATACTGAAAACATGGACATGAGGATGTGGACATAATGAAGACATGGACATGGAGACATGGACATGAGGATGTGGACATAATGCAACTTCTGAAAGTAATACTGCAGATAACATACAGTGAGTTTGTCCAGGAAAACATTGCAGAAACATTGCAAAAACATAGCAAAAACATTGCAACACTGTAAGTAATATAGCAGATAAACATACAGATAATATGAGGACATAATGCAGATAATTACATTAGAGTTTGTTGAAGGCATGCCTGCAGATAATTACATTAGAGTAATTACATTAGAGTTTGTTCACATTATAGTAATTACTTCAAACCCTGGAAGTAATATTCTCAAAATGAAGGCATGTTTCAAACATACCACAAAATGAAGGCATGCCTCAGTAATATTTCCACAAAATGAAGGCATACTTCAAACATTAGAGTTTGTTGACATTAGTAATTACAAAACATTCTTTTCTGAGCACTACACAAAATGGCCTATATAACTGCACAAAATGCCTATTGCTGCTGTTGCCAACTACTGCTGCTGCCCCCTCTCCTGTTGGCTCCAACACTTGAGTTCCATGGAGGTCTGAACACTGAGTTTGGTGACATCCTTGATGGTAGACATGTTGCAACGTCACTTGCCTTATCAGGTGCATTGGCCAAGTGTTGTTGTATTTGTTCTGCAACTGAAGGTCTTGGAGGCATGAAATTTGTTGAAGGCCTTGGATGCATCGTTCGTGCTGTATTTGATTCACCTGCTTGTTGTACTGCCTTCTTCTTACCCCTTGAAACCTTTGGTCTCTTGTAAACAGTGTTGCTCACCCTTGGAACTTTTTCTTTTGCTTCTTTGGGTGGTCTTGGCGCCATTGGTGTTTTCTTGTTCCGTCCAACTGGTCCTCCCTGGCACCCCCTAGCATTGTGATCTGCTGGCAACTTGCACCTCCCACATATCCTCTGCTTATTGACACTTCTTGGCAACTCATCAGCTTCCCTCCTCCTAACACCCTTTGGTCTTACAGGGAGCCTATGTCTACCAGGTGGACCAACCTCATATGGTGGCTGCAAAATAAATGAAGTAGTGAGTGGCATGACAGGTAACTTAAATGAAGTAGAAAGCTACAAAATAAATGAAGTAGAGAGCCTATAGTGACTTACTGTGCCCCATAAGCTTTGTTGAGGCATTGGAACAATCTTTCCACCATATGCTTTCTGGTAGGTAGTGGCATGATAGTAGTGACTTGTGAACCTATAACAAGTAAATATTGTTAGTGTAAAACTTTAGTATAAGCCGTAACAAGACAAATGAATATTGATAGTAATTACATTATCCATTGAGGCCTACTAGGTAACAGAGCAGCTACAGCATGGACACATGGAATCCCTGTTAAATCCCACACACAACAGTCACAGCTTCTTTTAGAAATATCAACAGTCCATCTATTCTCAATAGAGTACACACTTGTGACACAAAACAACCCTTCATCAGCCCCAGTCACTTGATATTTGTTGACAAGGTTTGATCTTTGCTCAATTATCTTCTGAGCTCTTGGGGTCAAGTCATACTCACCCCATGCTCTAGAAGCCACCTTCCTATCATAGATCATTTGCATCACCATCATATGAAACATCTCCACAACCATAGTGATGGGTTTACCTCTGATTTCTCTTATCCAACTGTTGAAGCTCTCAGAGAAATTGTTGGTTATGTGCTCACACTTGGTTGTTTTGTCAAAGTAGGCTCTACACCATCTGATCATGTGCTCTGCCATCATGTACTCAAGACCCTCTGGACACTGTTGAGAAATTGCTTCAATCCATTTAGCAGTATCTACCTCTTTGTAGACTTTGGCTGCCTCCCAGGTAAGATGCTTCATCTGCTGGCTAGCACTGACATGGGACTTGAAGTTCTTGTAGAAATGCCTGAAGCAAAACCTATGTGTGTGCCCATAGAATTCACTGTCAACAGCTTTTTCTATGCCTTTTTGTCAGTCAGAGATGAAGGATATCTTCCATGGATGTTGCAGTAACTTGTCTTTAGTAAGAATGACCCCACGTAGCTTCACACTCTGAAGTGCATATATAGATGGCAAGTGGAAACAGTCCATTATTTCCATCTAAAGCTGTGGCTGACAAACACACCCCTCCATACTTTCCTTTCAGGTGACAACCATCCAATCCAACTAGTGGTCTGCAACCATCTATGAATCCAATAAAGCTTGCAAAGTAGCCTATGCATAAATACCCAAATTCAGTTGTCCCTGGTATATTTCCACAAAAAACCACACTCCCAGGGTTGGATTTCAAAACCTGGTTTGCAACCTCAGGAGCTTTCCTATAACTTTCATCATAGCCACCAAACATTTGCTCATTTACACTGAACAATGACATGTGTGCATTCCAATATGACACCTTCACTGTAAATTTGGACCATATCTGCTTCTGAATATCCTTTGCCTTCCATGAAGTATGGTGTGCCTTGATGTCCTCTTCCAAAATTTCAGAGATGAATCTGCTATTTGCCATCTTGTTCTGTAACTTGGAAGTGTGTTTACAAGCGTGTGCTTTATTGAGTTGTCTAAGTGTGTACAAGTTGTCTTATCTGGTCCAATTTTGACCCTGCACATCCATGGACATGTCTCTTCTTGACACACACCCCTTATCCTCTGCATTTCATTCTTAACATACTTAATTTCAAACCTGTTCTTTATAGCAAAAGTCCTTAAATATCTTCTGCACTCACTAGGATTCATCCACTGCTGACCTAGGACTAGATCAATCACCTCAGGAGCTCTGTATTCCTCCTCACCCATCTCACCTTCATTGTATAAGTCATCAAGTTCAGCCTCAGCTTGATGATCACATTCAAAAGCTGATGAGTCATTGCTATGGTATTCCTCTTCAGCCTCTAGTTCTTCAACTGCAAGTTTTTTTCTTCTCTCAACCTCCTGCCTCTGAAACTCAGTTTCTTCCCCCCATTCTTGACTGTTGTTTTCTGAAATGTCCACATTTCTTGACATAGATGCTCCTTCATCATCACTGTTACATGGAATATAGTCCTCATCACCCTCTGTTTCTTCTTCTTCACCTTCTATTTCTTCCTCACTTGAATGGTCAAGGGTTGCTGGAGGTTCATCTCCATAATGTTGTGTCTCAGCTTGTGTACCAAGTTCTTCATCCTCATGTGTATCATCTAAGTCTACAGCTACACCTTGTGTAGTTGGTTCATCTCCATAGAGTTGTTGGTCACCATCTATCTGTGTTGGAGCCCCTTGGTCAGACCCTCCACCAGTGAACATCCTTGAGGGCATTTGATCCAGCTGCTCCTCACGAAGATCCACATCATTGTCACTAGGTAGTGGATCCAACAGCTCCACATGAAGACCCTTCTTGACATGTCTTCTAACTGGTTTGTGGGCTACTTTCTTAACCATTCCACTTTTGCTTGGTGTTAGTGACTCAGTAGGTTGTAGCTCTTGACTTGCAGGGTAGCCAAATTCTTCTAAGAATATGTGTATCTCTCCTTGCTTATCAGGAAGTTGTTTACTAAACATATGCAACAACCCAGCATCAGTGAGGAGCTCCACTGTTTCTCCATTCTTCAAAGCATCAATCCAGTAGTACTTATAAACTCCCTCCAAATGGTTACTTTCAACTGTATAAGGTAAATCCAACAGACTTATAAAGTCTGGGTCCACTTCAACAGCAATTAAACTACCCTTAAAATGGACCATAAGCATGTACTTCCTGTATAACAGTACAACTATCCTTAAAATAGCCTATAATTTCACATATAACAATAAAAGCAATAGACATAACTGTCTCTAACAATAATAGCCTACAAATATCATCAATTTTAGCCTATAATTTCACATATTGAATTCATAAAGGAAATCATCATATTGAACCCTAATAGCATATAATTTCACATTTATAACAGTACAACTACCCTTAAAATAGAGGAAATTCATAGAGTTAAGGGCTTTTAGGAATTTCCTAATTTCTTCCACTCATTACGGCTCCTCAAAAAATGAGTTAAGGGCTTTTTGGTCATTAAAAAATAGTCAGAGCGGTCAACCGTTAGCAAGAGACGGAAAACGTCTCAACTGGGGTGCGTTATACATTATGCTAAATGACAGGAGTGCACCATTAAATATGGTAAAGTAAGTGGGGTGCGACTCAAAATTTTTCAAAAATTTATTGATGTGTTATCATGTGCATTTTGGGAACATGTTAGCATAACTCTATAAATGGTCAACTTTGCTAACTGTAAATGCAATTACTGCAGCATACCACAAAATGAATTATTCATATAATCCATTTTGTTCACAAAAAAAAAGGTGTGGATGTTCATCATTCCACTGAAAGGTTATCACGTGTGAACTAGAATTATTGTAGCTTTCATATCTCGAGTAAAATGATGAACATCCACAAAGAAATTGACCACTAGTTTCACATGACAATTTTTTGAGTGAAATGGTGAATATTCACGCAAATTTTGGAGGACGAAGGAAAATAAACTCTTATTCATAAGACATGATATATAAATTAATCCAACTAAAAGCTCATAACCCAAAATATATGCTTTATATATCAATCCATTGTTCCATGGACGATTAATCTCCTAGGTAGGCTCCATTATATTGTCATCATACATACAAATACATAGGGGTGGGCGTCCAATTTATTCGATTTCAACCGAAACGAATAGTAAAAATCGAATAAATTGGAATTATAAAACTTTAAAATCGAAATTGAACCAAAATTAGTTAAAACAAAAATCGCAGCGAAGCGAATAATCAGTACTTTCTTTTTAGGGGTTGGTGAGTGAGGTTGTAAAAAGGTTGTAAGAATTTGGTAGTAAACTTAGCATTATTAAATATTTTTATTATTTAATGTGTCGGGTTTAAAGTTCGGATCGTGGTTAAATTATATTAAAAATTATAATTTTTATACACACATGTCTTATATTTAAAGTTGCACCCAAAGTTATATTAGTCTTTAAATTATCAATGTTAGACTTATATATATATATATATATATATATATATATATATATATATATATATATATATATATATATATATATTATATATATAAAAGTCTAAACATCCGATAAAATATATATATATATATATATATATATATATATATATATATATATATATATATATATATATATATATATATATATATATTTTATCGGATGTTTAGACTTATATATATATATATATATATATATATATATATATATATATATATATATATATATATATAAGTCTAAACATCCGATAAAATATATATATATATATATATATATATATATATATATATATATATATATATATATATATATATATATATATATATATATATATATATAAGTCTAAACATCCGATAATATATATATATATGACCTCTAGCCTAGTGTTTAAGAGAGATGCATGCGGTCCGAGTGGTCAGGAGTTCGAATTCCAATGGGACTAAGCTAGAGGTCATATATATATATATATATATATAATATATATATATATATATATATATATATATATATATATATAATTGTTATTTTCATAATATACACATTTTTAACGAAAAATATGTATACAAATTAGAATATTTATATCATTGCATAAGTCATATTCGATTTTCAATTTTAAACAAAAATCGAATAATTTTTTTTAGTATTTGCAAACCCAAAATGAACCGAATTTTTTCTAAATCGAACCAAATTTAGGTTCGATTTTCGATCCAAAACCGAATAATGCTCGCCCCTACATATACATATGAACTTGAACGCTCTATTCAACTGAATCCGACAAACTCAACACACTGCATATACCATGAGGTTAGAACCACAATTTTCTCATATTATTTGTTTTTTACAAATATATACAATTGAAGTTTCCTTCCTATGAATGTTATTTTTAATTGCAAGGAATAATAAACAGTACACATTCTAATGATCTATACTACTATTCTATTAATTATATAAAAAAATAGGATTCACCGTACAAATTTTTCTTCCAAATAAATTCTTACCTATCTATACTAATTAAAATTGTTCGTTAAATTTATGAGACCAAATATGTAATTAGGTAAAGAAAACAAATTAAAGAATTGTTCTTTACTTTTTCAAAGTAGTCTTGTATATGATTATTTTGCTTTGTCCATTGTTTAGTAAAATATTTTATGATTAAAATTAAAATGGGATGTAATAAAATATGTATTAGTCTTTCTATGCATATGCATGCATACGTATAAGATCTCATCCACAGGACAGTAGGACACTATATACTATATTCTAAATTTTTTAAAAATTGTGTAAATTATTACTTTTAAAGTGTCTTTTACATAATGACACACAATGACACATTCCAAATAATATATCAAAATTATACTCCAAATTAACCTCTCTTTTTCTTTTTCCTTCACTTTTATCTTGGTGGGTCTAGTTGGAGTATTATTCACGAGCTAGAACACGTTCTAAAATTTGAAAACTTGTTACTATTTTTTAAATATAGACAAAAATTCTCTGTAGCCCACAAATAGTACAATTTTTTATTAAAATAAAAATATAGCAATTCAAACTACTCTCTTTGTGGACGCTCTAACTAGTTTGATGTGAAAAGAAAGAGCATGACCTAAAAAGACCAGTATGAACTAAATTTGATTTGGTTGGGTGTGTGTTTGTCTCCGTGAGAGAGAGAGAGAGAGAGAGAGAGAGAGAGAGAGAGACGTTGGGGCCCTTGCCACCTTTATGATTGTGTCTTGCTCTTTTGGCAACCAATCTCACAGTAGAGAGCGAAATTATGGCGACCACGCGCGCTCTCATGGCCACCTGAGGAGTGCATGATACCAACCCCCACATGCCATCCAACTCAGGCGGGACTGGGATTTGTATGTAGATCTCCATGATTGCATCCATCCAATTGTCAAATGATGTTGCTATTAATTTAAGTTTAGCTCTGACTGTATCTGGCTCTTTGCCATTGTTTATTTAAACTAATCACCATCACCTGTCAACTATGTTTGGAAGTTTATTTTTTATTTTTCTTTTAATAACTATTTAATAATAATAATAAGATTTCATATAATAGTTAGGCTTAATTGCACTTTGCTACCCTCAACTATTACCATTTTTCAACTTTGTACCCTAAACTATTTTTTGTAACAATTTGGTACCCAGATGTTATTTTGGACTAAAATGCCCCTACCCTTAACCCCCCCTGCACACTCCGGCCGCCCCCTTGCTCACTCCGGCCGCCCCCCCCCCCCCCCTCCCTGCTAGCTCCGCCCCCCCCGCCCCCCACCCCCCCCCCCCTGCTCGCTCCGGCTGCCCGCCCGCCCCCGCCTCTCCTCTAGGCCGCGGCAGCACGGGAGGAGGGGGGCTGGGGAGGGAGGGCGGGGCGGGAGGCGGGGCTGGGGGTGGCCGAAGCTAGCAGGGGGGGCGGCCGGAGCTAGGGGGGGGGGGCGGAGCTAGCAGGGGAAGGGGGTGGGGCGGCCAGAGCTAGCAGGGAGGGTGGTCGGAGTGGGAAAGGGGGTGGAGGGAAGGAAGAGGGAAGGGCATTTTCGGAATTTTTGAAAAATTAGGTATCAAGTTGAAAAAAAATAATAGTTGAGATACCAATTTGTTACGAAAAAAAGTTTATGGTATCAAGTTGAAAAGGCGGAATAGTTGAGGGTAGCAAAGTGCAATTAAGCCTAATAGTTAATATTAAATTTTGAATGTTTAAATTATCCAACATTAGTATTTTGGTCTCAAAATTACTGTTTGATCACTAACATATGTGAACGGTGATATGGAAATCCAAACACTAATTTTAGACAATTTGAAAATCCGAACCCTAATATCAACTATTATTTGAGATCCTATACTAAATAATCTTTCTTTTAACTACAACCTACACATACCCATACATTTTTATGGTTGTGAGGTTCAAATCATGTCGATATCGTCTCTTATCCGTATTGTTTTCCACATGAACTATAAAGATTGAACTATTATTTTTTTCCTTTGGATGCGAAACAATGCTTCCATTAACATTGAACTAGTAGATTTTTTTTTTCCTTCTAATTTTTAGTTGATATGTTGTTCTAAATTTTAGAATTCTCTTCACACAAGTATAAAAGGAAATTATATGCTAAACTAGTTTCCATTAAAAATAGTGGAAACTTACAAAACTAGTAAGGAATAAGGACCATACTAATTAATATTACTTATTTACAAAATGGTTCAAAATAATATGGTCTATTTATACCATTTTAATATATATCGATACATCATAATATTGCTCTGCTTTTTCTATTATAGATTCTAGCAAACAAGCAATATATTTAGCTTGAACAAATACCTTTTTTTTTAGCTGATAGAACTAAAAATAAATAAAAAAATTCCAACTTCTAAGTAGTTATCATTTGGCAGGCTCTAATTTTAAGACCCACGTGTATGCTGCATCTTCCTTCTTTAAATATGGTTTTTTTCTAATGGCACCACCAATTTTATTTGGGGGCAGTCCAAAAATGTTTGCAAATATTACAAATTTGCCATCAGTTTTTTTTTTTACTTGGGGACAGCCCACCATTGGGTAAAAAGGATAACTTTTGTAATTTTTCTCTCTTGCTCCCTCTACTCTTTTCCTCTCTCCCTCAACTCTTTTCTTCTCTCCCTTTACTTTTTTCTTCTCTCCCAACATTTCTAGGTCATAGAATTAAACCCTAGTCCAATTTTTTTTCCAAATTTTTTTTCCTTTCTTTCCGAGAATTATCTTCAAAAAATTCTCCTATCTCAATCATGTTTGGCACAAATTTTCCCCCAAACTTGTCTAAGATCAGTTACCACTACAAAAAAAATTGGCTTTTGGGACAACACTTTTAAGAACTCTAGTTTTAAACGTCCTAAAAAATTATTATTTGGGACTGCTATATTTTTTTGTAACAAAAAATAAATTTATTGGTGACAGATTGAAAAATGGATCTCTTATTTGGAACTATTAATATTTTTCGTTCCAAATAAATTTTGAGACCGTCTCAAATAATTTCAGCGGGAATGGCAATTATTTGGCGGCCCAAACCAAATTTTTTTAGAAATTTTTTTTTCCTTACTCCTAACCGTTGGATCTCTAGAATGAATCCACACCATTCATCCACATATATTTTTTAACCTGCCTCCACTCTCTCTCTCTCTCTCTCTCTCTATATATTCACTACCACTTTGGGAGAACCTAGTTTTTTCCCCTCTCCCCTTCACTACAAAAAAAATGACTTTTTACGACATTAAAATTACGACGTGCATAAATTGCGTGCCGTAAATAATTGATTCACGACGTACATTTCACTAAACGTCGTAAAAAGGTTGAATTATAAATATGTTACATTTATTTATACTATTTATGATGTGCATTGAATGCCGTAATTGTTTATACCAAACACGACACACAACAAACGTCTAGAAACTAAAAAAAAATAGCGCCAATTTTTTCCAGAACCCGTCCAAGTTTTATCTAAGAAAAACTTTTAAACCCTCTCTCCTTCGTTATTCCTTCACTCCCGCTCTCTCAGTCCCAGGCTTTTTTTTTTCTTTTCTTCTTCTTCTTCTCCCTCTCTCCCTCTTTCTTTATTACACCTCAACTTCAGGCCTATTTCTTCTTTACTGGATTCCACCGGGACTCCACTTCCGTGGTTTTCAATTCCTCACCTCATCGAGATTGAGAGTTAGGATTTCTCCATCTTCTCCCTCTACTCACATAAACCCTAATTCCAGGCTAGGGTTTCCATTTTCATGCCATTGATTTGTTCTTCTCGTTCGTCGCGACCGAATATAGGGTTTTGAGCTGTCCTATTAAATTAGGGTTGGGGTTAGGGTTCCTATATTTATTCTCCTTTCTGCTAAATGGGTGGGAGAGGTATGATCTCCGATGATGAAGGTGAGTACTTCTCTTTCTTTCAATAGTCTCATTTGCTTTAATTTTGGGTGCTTTGCATTGTTTGTGCAAATTTGGTAGATGAGTTCGAGGAGGAAAAGGAAGGATGAGGGGCGCTGACAAGGAAGGTGACGACATAATTGAGAGGGATGATGAAGACGAGGAGGAAGAAGAAGGTATGACAATTTGAGTGTTTCTTTAGTCTTTTTGGGGGAAATTGAGAGTAACGAAAAGAATCCACCTATATACATGATTCCTGCAAGTCATATTATTACGTATGTTTTTGTTAAAGATTTACAAGTAGATGCACACATCGAATCCTCTTCTATATTTAGTGATGAAAATCTAAAGGACTTATCTCAGCCCAAGCCCAAGCTATCAAACCATTAATAACAGGCAATCTTACATGATAACATGACTGAAGAATTTGCTTTCAGGCATTTCCATGGTGTGATCCCTTTTTTTTTTCCATATGTTTGCTTTTTTTTATATGGAATTGAGCCATTAATTTATATTGTTCTGGAATGCAATTTCTAACAATTATTAGGTTCTTTCACCCGTATATCTTTTGTAGTCAAAATGCCAAAGTTATATTTTTTTTGTTATCGGAGATTGGTTCTGCATTGGTGGAAAAAACAAGTGCATTTTTTCGATTTAACCACGGTATGTTTTGTTATTTGATGTTACATATCTTTCTTTCGGTTAGGACTATTTATTTTTTTGATTGTATATTTATGTTACCAACATATTGCGTATTTTATAAGATGCTGATATGGATGATGTTATTAATTATCAGTTGCTGATATATGACTTTTACCCATTTTATATTCCGAGACGCTATTTTCTCCTCCTCCTTCTCATTTAGTTTATGATCATGCTACTATTTGGGGGAGTCTTTTTGTATTTACTATTTTATTTATCTTAATTTGAGTATTAGTTTCTCATATTTTCCAAAGTTATATTTTTTGTTATCTTGCAGAATACAAGTGGAGAGTCTCATGTTTGGTTATCAGAAAACAATCTTTATATAGCATGGACTAACAAATCATGGATGGATGGTTGACAGAATAAATTCTGGGTACCAATCACATGGAATAACTAATTCTCTAAAAATTATGACTTGGGAAAGTAATCCTAGTATAATAAAATAATACAAAAAAAAAGAAAAGAAAAAAGAAAAAGAAGAATGACAATTGATTTCCTTTTGGGCCCTCAGTGTAAATATTGAGGAGCAAGTGGACAAGATACAATCCCCTGATCTTCTAAAAATGGGGATAAATTGGATACAAGCTCTAAGCAGGATAAGAATTTTGTGTATTACTAATTGTTCATATACAGTTTCTTTTATCTTGTCCTCTCTGCAGTTTGATGAAAGAATTTACGCCAGGGGTAGAATAGTTGTTGTATACATCAGCCTCTTTCAGGCAAATAATCTATAATGTCAAGATGCTGCTGGTGAGCTTGTGGTAAAACCGTCTCCACTCAAGTAGTTGTATTTTACTAAATACTTAGAGATGTTGTCACTTTGTAATAATATGATGAGCAACATGTGATTGACCTTAAATAGTTCAAGAAAAGATATAATATCTTTCCAATAATTGGATTTTAATTAAATGATCTAGATTGAAATTTGCATGTGAGAACTGCAATATATGAGAATTTATAACTTTTGACAAATATATACTATTTTGTCTGTGGTGATTTAAAACTATCAGATCTTTTAGTGAAGCAAAATGCTTTTAAATGACTGAAAAAGAGATCCTTAATGTCAGTATCGGTCGGTATAAGATTGGGACATGCTAAATTGCATCGGTATCGGCTGGATGGGATCGGTATCAACCGATAGTGCAAACTATGTAAAGAGCATATTAGTTTGTCATTTTCTTAAAACTCTGGGAATCCAAATTAATTGAGACATAGCTTTTAAAAATCTGATCATTGTCACTTTGGTATTTAAAAGTGTTCATAGATAAGGAAAAAACTGATGTACCTACTGATCATGGTTAAGGCTGAGTTTCTTTCTAATATTGTCTATACGAGGTTGGAATTTATAAAAGATTTTCTCCTAAATTCATAGTAAGCCTTATTATATTGTGCACTACTCTCATTTGAAGTTGGTAATTTTGCATAGGATTGTGCATGAGTCAATAGCTAGATGTTTCTCTTGTAATTTGCAGCCCCTACTTAGGTATATGTTGGTATTATCTGTTGGTCTATTACTTGGCTTATCCTGACATATTATATAACATCATATAATTATATGTGATATAACTGCTATTTATTGTATTAGCCATGTCATTTTGGGTAACCTTGAAACTAGAATTATATATAATTAGAACAATCTTTTTATGCCTGCACTTGTGTTAGGATCGGATCATTTCTACGACTACACTTGTTTGTAGTCATCTAGAATGTTTGTATTCAATTGCCATCTGGATTGTTTCAGCTACTGAACTCTAGAGTCATTGTCAATAAAAATATTCTCAAGTTCAGGTATGTAAATTGGTTATCTATACTTGTTAATCTAATATTTGAACCTTTTAGCACATGTCTACGATATTTGAAAAACATACATAAGGAAGGATAATGGTGTGGTCTCTGATATTTGATATATATATTCTATCTATAGGGATGGAAAACTTTGATCATAACTTGATGCTTCGAGCTGTTCCTTTTAGATCTGGATTTTTTTTCTGGATTTTTTCATAAACGACTTCATCTTCCTTCCTTTTTCTCATTGAAAAGACCTCATGCCATTATAGTGATTTTGATAGGTCTTGGTAGTCATCCAGTATGAGTGGAGGCATGCTTCAAAAAATGTCATGGGTCTTAATCTCTTTATGTACAATTAAATAGGAAGTTTTAATTCAATTTACTCTAAAGCATTGACAGGGCTTTGTATATAAATGGAGACTCCATTGTTTTAATGAAGTGATAACTGGCACCTTACCACTTAGCTTAATTATCTGTATTTGTTAGAACTTTTATTTTATTGTTCGATGGCATGGGTAGGAACAATAACTGTCGTACTGAATAGCTCATTTCAGTAGCTGAAGTTTATGGTGCATGAAACTGTATTAGAAGTTGTGGAAAGTTCAAATCTATGAAGAACTCATTTAACTGTCCTCTGCAGGAATTTTACTCACCTGTAGGTGAGGCTCTTGGGTTGCTTATCATGTTTAGGAGTTCGGTTGCATATAGTACCCATTTTAGCAGGTAAGGCTTTATATCTTAGCTTTCATATTTTATAGGTCAAATGTTCAAAAGATTGCAAGTAATTCACAATCATTTGAATCGTATCCTATCATGCATTACATCAATTATATATACTTCATTTAACCAAATAGTATTTTTTATCCATTTCTTGCAGGCGGACTAGCTGCACGTTGCTTCAAATTTAGAGGAAATCAATTGACCTTCTGGAAATAAAGAAGAAAGAACAAAGGAAACCGTCTAGGTTGAGTTTCCTTCTATCACTTAGGAATAGCTGGGATGTGGTCCCTTTGTTTTGACAGGTAACAGTGTGTATGATGGCATTGTTTAATTCTCCAACTAGTACATGTAGGCATTTATGTTACACATGGACATTATTCAAGTTAGTATTACTTAGCAACGACTATTCTACTTTCGACTAATCCTCAACTGAGTTATCATATACTAATGGTCTCCACAAGAACATTTTCACATTCAACATGCGGATGTCAACTTAAGTTAATTTGCTTGACTAGTGCTGCCATGATTAGATGAAGAAAGTAAAGAATTAAATTGTTTGTGTCATGAAGTTCAAGTCCTTGCCTCCAAGGAGTATCTCTCCAAACTTTTCAAGGTCATAGTAGTGTAGAAAATGCCTCGGTTTGTATTGGGTATATATTAAGGCCATTAGGGATGTAAGAGGATCAGAGGGTCCTGCAGCAATCTATGCCGGATACACCAATTATCTCTCTCTCACCCCGCTACCAGAGAAAGGTCCAGCATATGTTGATAGGAACTGTACTTAACTTGCTGGGAAGGACTTTGTAGATTTGGGAGTAAGTTGGAACGAAGTTATCAGGGACACTTAATAACCCATATATTAGCTTAAGAATCAGTTTTGCATTTTGGGTGAGAATTTTTTTCATAACTTTCCTTCTTACTGCTAGCAATTCTATGTTGGGTTTTCTTCCTTCTTCATGCTCCATGCAATTTTGTGCAATTCTTTTTATTGTCTTCTACAGTAAGAAATGATTGGATACGACAATTGGAATTGCTTGAACTCTTCTACTGGATACACTTGTGTTTGTATGGTACTTTTGTTGTTTTGGTCCAAACTTTCCTAGGGGCAGTTATGTTATTTTGGTTGGATATTACAAGCTTTCTTGGGGCTGTTTGGTTCATGTTTTCCTAATTGCAGTTTTCTTGCTTCAAGTTTGAATATTACAAGTTCTTTTGGGGGTAGGTTTTATTTTGTTCAATCTTTAAAGCTTCAAATTTTGCTTTTCATGTTTTAGCCGCAACAGTATGTCAGTTTTGATGTTTGGATTGACATTACCAATTTTGGTTGGTATGGTTTATTCTAGCTTGGTTGCACTTTTTATCATGTACTAGCTGCAATAGTATCTTTGTTGAAGGTGATGGGGGCAATTTTTCCTCCACTTGGATGTGTGTCCTTTACCAATTTGGGTTGGTATGGTTGGTTCTAATTGCTAATTAAGTTTTGCTACCTTTGGTTTGCTAATGGGTTTACTTGGTTGTAGATGTTCAGTTTGCCTAAACATTGTACACACATGTTCATGGTATTCTCATATACTCTGCATAAATTCTTGATGTATATATGGTCTTTTGTTAACTAGTTATTTTTTATTTTTATTTGCAGGTCCTTCAAAAGAGTTTGGGCTGATTTTACAAATGATGGAAGATTTGCTTAATGAAAAAGCATTTTGGGTTCATTTTTTAAATGATGGCAAATGATGCTTAATAATGTAAACAATTTTAGATTTATTTTGTAAATGATGGTAGATGAACACTTAATAATGTAAAGCATTTTGAGTTCATTTTTGTAAATGATGGGAAGACGTCCAATGATGTAAAGCGCTTTGAGTTCATTTTGTAAACGATGGGATATAACATTTAATGAAATTAATCTTTGTTGATGTACTTTAGAGTTTACAATATTTTTTTGAACTTAAATAGTTAGTTATATATTGTTTTTGTTATATATGTCTTTTAATTGTACATTCTATATGCAGAACAAGGAAACAATAATTTTAAAATAATTGGGACAATTGTTATAAGTTTTTGGGACGATTTTGTAACTGTCCTAAAAGTAAATTATATTCTTTTGTGACTATTATCCTAAATTATTATGACGGTTCCAATCCGTCATTTAACAATAATTAGGACGGCAAAATCCGTCCCTTCAGCTTTTGCCACGCCACCCTAATAGCACCGTTTGAATCCGTCCCAACTGCGGTCCCAAATAATATTTAGGACGGTAAAAGCTCTTTTTAGAACGGTTTTTTGTTGTCCCAAAAGACCACTTTTTTGTAGTGTACAAAAAAAAGTTTTCACTCATACTCAAAATCAGAAAACATAAACATAAATATTAGGTTTAGAATCACTTTAGGGTTCATGAATGAATTTTTCGAACATGATCTCACATATTTCTTGAAACCCTAACCCTAGAACACGACAAATCGTTGTGGCCGTTCGGCTGCTACAGTCGTGGCTTACAACATTAGGACTGCCATGGTTGTGGCAGTCCTAATGTAAAGTAGGACTGCCAGACTTTCTGCAGTCCTATATTAAGTTAAGACTGCCAGGTCCCTAGCACTCCTTACTTAATAAAGGACTGCCAGGGTGTTGGCAGTCCTGTATAAAACTCTCTGTGAAGAGAGTTTCATACCCAAACTCTCTCATGATTGCCAGGCCCCTGGCAGTCCTTACTTAATAAAGGACTGCCAGGGTACTGGCAGTCCTGTATAAACATTATCTTCATATATTAAGTATATTGTAACTATGTTTGATGTTACAACTCCATGCGTAAATGCTGTGAAAGAACAGAAGTAGATGTGATGAACTTACTTCCAAGTTTCCTACAGTATGTTGCAAGAGGAAGAGCCAGCAATAGCAAGAGCAAGAGCCAGCTCCTACCAGCATGATCGAACAGAGAGTTTCAATTAGGACTGCCAGCACCCTGACAGTCCTACTTTAGTGTAGGACTGCTAGGGGTGTGGCAGTCCTAATTGAAACTCTCTGTGAGAAGAGTTTGTATTTAAAACTCTCTTAACAGAGAGTTTTAATTAGGACTGCCACACCCCTGGCAGTCCTACATTAGTGTAGGACTGCAAGGGTTGTGGCAGTCCTATTTGAAACACTGTCAAACTCTTCTCACAGAGAGTTTCAAATGGGACTGCCACCACTCAGACAGTCCTACATTAGTGTAGGACTGCCTGGTGGGTGGCAGTCCTGATACTAACTCTCTGTGAGGAGAGTTTAAAATACAAACTCTCCTCACAGAGAGTTTCAATTAGGTATCCAAAGAGAGTTTATACACACACATGTCCACATAACAACATATCTACTATTACGTATCCAAATTACGACAATCAGATCCAACATACATAAAAAATAACAACATATCCGACAAAATATCCAACAAATCAAGTTTCCAAACAACAACATATCCTTCAAAAAATATCCGACAAATTATCCAAAATGAAGTATACGACAAAATATCCTAAAATCCACAAGTCATGTTTCCAAACAACAACAACCACATCTAACTACATCCAAATACAAAATGATTTTGAATATCCAACTACATATCATGTCGGGCCTTTCCAAACAACTTCGACCTAGCTTGGGGTGCCGGTGGCTGCGTCCGAGACCGAGCTTGGGGCGCCGGTTCGAAAATTCTAATCGGACGCTCGAGAGGACGTCCCCCAACGTTCCTTCCGCTTTGACGCGGTGGGACGTATTCTTTTGTTAGCGGCCGGAGGACTGCAGGACAACATACAGTTATTAAATAATAGAAACAAAAATAGACAACAATTAAACATCATGTTAACGAAAATAGATAACAATTAAACATACAGTTGTTAAATAATTAAACAGCATTAGGATTGCCAGGGATGTGGCAGTCCTACTGTAAAGTAGGACTGCATGTAGTCTGGCAGTCCTACTTTGCAGTAGGACTGCCACATCCCTGGCAATCCTACTTTGCAGTAGGACTGCCACATCCCTGGCAGTCCTAATGCTGCTCGACTGTAGCAGCCGAACGTCGTGTAGTGTTCTAGGGTTTGGGATTCAAGTAATGTGTGCAAATTATCGTGTTCGAAAAATTCATTTATCAACCCTAAAGTAATTCTAAACCTAATTTATCAAATCTTTTTGGAGATTTAACAATGATTCTTTGATTTGGAAAAAATTAGAAAAACGTAGAGGAAATTAGGGAAGAACATACCTAAACTCCGATGATTGTTTCGACTTGCGTGTCATCTCTTACAATGGAGTGGTGGAAGAATTTGGAATTGAGTGATGGAGGAGTGGTGGAGGAGAGAGTAGGGTTTTGTGAGAGCTTTTTTTTGGTGGAGAGCTTTTCTTTTGGTGGAGAGAGAGAGAGAGGAAAATGAGAAATAGGGAGAAAATGAGGGTTTGGGCTGCCCCCAAGCAACTTGTGGGCAGCTCCCAGCAAAAGTTTCACCTTCTTGGGATGCCCCCAAGTAAGGGCTGCCCCCAAGTAAAATTGGTGGTGCCCTTAGAAAAAACCTTAGATATAGACACGCTACAGTGTTCCAGAGTTGCTAATGGATTCAGTACGAAGTAATTTTGTATTAGAAATGACAAAATAGAAATATTATAATAGTTACAGTTTCATATTATTTTATTAATATTTTTTTATATATGTCATATATATATATATATATATATATATATATATATATATATATATATATAGGACATATATAAATATATATATATATTTTTATATATGTCCTATATATATATATATATATATATATATATAGAGAGAGAGAGAGAGAGAGAGAGAGAGAGAGGCATCCCCACACTTTTTGTATCCCCATGCATCCCCATGTTCACATCCGTTGGATGTTCTTTAAGTCATCTAATCTTAACCATTGACAAATCAACGGTTAAGATTAGATGACTTAAAGCACCATCCAACGGTGTAAATAGGGAGGATGCTTGGAGATGCAAAAAGTGTGGGGATCTTGATCATTCCTCATATATATATATATATATATATATATATATATATATATATATATATATATATATATACATAAGGAGGAATCTACATTTTCGATTTTTTGTATTCCCAAACATCCCCATGATATTCACTGTTAGATGTTGTTTAAGTCATCTAATCTTAACAGTTGATTTGAACCATTTAAATAAACCGTTAAGATTAGATGACTTAAACAACATCCCACGGTTGTTAACGTGTGGATGCTTATATATATATATATATATATATATATATATATATATATATATATATATATGGGAACCAGGTAAGTATATTAATTGTCAAAAATGATAGATACAAGCATCAAATGTTTTCCCAAGTAGATCCATCCCCTTTACCCCTGCATCAGTTGTCACTGACCCGCTGGATCACATCTTCAATGCCCTCGTCAGGGCTCGGTTGTATCCCAGTTTGCTTTGTTGTGATTGCCAAATCGCTCTTGTCATAGTGCATTTGAAATAAATATGGTTAATGGATTTTGTCTCTTACAAGCATAGCAGACACGAGCTGTCATCAATCTGTACGTCTATACGTTGTAATCTATCTTTGCTGAGCAGTCTCTGTTGTATGATTTTATACATGAACAACTGCATTTTACTGGGACTCCATGTCGCCCAAATAATGTCAGTGTTGGCTTGCCTTTCACCCGGAGCTCTTATTATGCTGTAAGCGAGGCTGTTGTCGAAGTCCGCTGCCGTGGAGTCCTTCCACACCAACGTGTCACATCTCCGGGAAGTGTCGACTGGGCATTGTCTTATTTACGTGGCTGCTAACCTCGCCCATCTATGCGCTTCAGGATGGAGGCATCCTTCCTGCAGTAATGTGCTCACCTGAACTCCCTTTGCCACCTCCCGTCCCATATGGGGACCAACAATTTGAAGCAGTGACATATGGCTGATCCAAGGATCACGCCACAGATCCGTGGTGTTGCCGTCGGCTATGACACGAATCATGTGAGGAGTGATGATGTTTCTTTGGCGTAGGATGGTTTTAAACGAGACATACTCATTGTTGTTAGCGGAATACTCCCAGAAAATAGAGCCGCGTGTATATTTGTTTGACATCCACTCCGCCCAGAAAATTGGAAGCATGATAGTTTGTAACCAGAAGTTCATAATAGTCTGCATAGTGTCTTTCAACTCTTCGCATGGTGTCCATTGGAAGCATGATAGTTTGCAACCAGAAGTTCATAATAGCTAGTAGCACTATTCTAACTAGCTTTAGGCGACCTCCGAATGACAGGCATTGAGCCTGCCATCCCTCAATTCATTTCTGGACATACTCCACCAACGATTGACAGTCTTCCTGACGAACGTAGTTGACTGTCAGTGGGACACCCAGGTATTTAACCGGGAGATCTGCACGACTGATGCCCAGCACTAGCACTCGCTCTTTCTTGTCCGGGAAAGTGGAGTTGATGTATATGTGGCTTTTGTCTCTATTGAGTTTCAGTCTTGATAGACTGCCAAACCTTTCCATGACGTCGTGTATGGCACGCATACCTTTCAAAGATGGAACCAGGAAAATAAGTAAGTCATCTGCATATATCTGTAGGCCTTTAAAAATGATAGTCACGCTGAGTTGATCAGGACAGAGTCAAAAGTCACGCTCAGTTGATCTAGACAATATTTACAAATCACGCTGGGGAGACAGCTCATCATTTGTCAGAGAGTAATTATGACTGACAGCACAACAGTCGAAGAATGTCTCTTTGTATGCCACGTATGCACAGAATTCGAGAGATCACAGCCGTCTATTGCGTGATTTTCGAAATCTTCTTCAGCAAGACTCAACCTTCGTCAAGTTGGCGTATCAAAAGAGCTTCTTGTCATTTAATGTGACTGACAAAAGCAATCACTACCAGAGATTTTGTGTCAGTCGAGGCACGCTGAATCCAGACAGCTGGCAGTTCTATCCCAAATCTGCGTGTATTCTGAAGTTTTCTTCCTCAAGTCTGCGTGGATTCTGAAGTTTTCTTCATCAAAGTCTGCGTAGATTCTGAAGCTTCTTGCCCCAAGTTTGCGTGGATTTTGAAGCTTTTTACCCCGAGTCTGTGTGGATTTCGTCTTCAACAAATCTGCGTGGATTCTGAAGCTTCTTGCCCCAAGTTTGCGTGGATTTTGAAGCTTTCTACCCCGAGTCTGTGTGGATTTCGTCTTCAACAAATCTGCGTGGATTTTGAAGCTTCTTGCCCCAAGTTTGCGTGGATTTTGAAGCTTTCTACCCCGAGTCTGCGTGGATTTCGTCTTCAACAAATCTGCGTGGATTCTGAAGCTTCTTGTCCCAAGTTTGCGTGGATTTTGAAGCTTTCTACCCCGAGTCTGCGTGGATTTCGTCTTCAACAAGTCTGCGTGGATTTCATCAAATTGGAGTACGTGGCAGCCATGCCACTGATCTCTCGCCTGCGTGTCCTGTAACTTGTACACGACTCATGCATGATTGCCATGTGTCCAACAGTTACAGGCTACGTCCAGTAACTGCTCACAACCTTGCGTATGTTAAATCCTGCGTAATTTTCAACTAAGCACAGGCTGTGAAGACAGTTATCTTTTTAGTTATTATTTTTGACTCTATAAATAGAGTTCTTTTTTTTATTCATTGTACGGATACATAGTTATCTACTGTCAAAATTTTGAAAGCTTTTCTTCTTCGCATAGTCCAAGGGATAAAGTGATCGTCTTCTAGATCAGATTCCCACAGTTGTAATTTTCCCAGATACACAATAAATAAAGGAATTTATTTATGGAAAATAAATTGGCGACTCTGCTGGAGAAAACCATCTCCTCTTCTGAGATGGCAACAACTCAATGCGATACTTCGTCAATCGGCTCGACGAAGAAGGTGATGACGATCCAATTCGATCAACTCGCCTATAAAGAAATGCAGCGGGCTAAGAGTGGTAAGCCCACTACAGCCTCCATCATCACTGCCAAGTCGAAGGGACACTCTATCTATGTCCCTAAGAATCAGTTGGCAGTCAATGGTGAAGTCTCTGCCACAGTGTTTGCTCCTAACACTGGCAAGAACTCTACTGCAAGCACGCACACTCTTGTGCGCTCGAAGATGACAGCAATCAAAGATCACGCTAACAGTACTGGCTCCTTAGCCAAATTTGTTCCAATGTGTGTCTCTAAAGTTGAAAGTCACGCTGACAGTACTGGCTCCTTAGCCAAATCTGTTCCAGCGTGCAATTTCAACCTCAAAAGTCACGCTGACAACACTGGTTCCTTAGCCAAGTCTGTTCCAGCGTGCAATTTCAACCTCAACAATCACGCTAACAATACTGGCTCCTTAGCCAAATCTATTCCAGCGTGTATTTCCAAAGTCAAAAGTCACGTCAACAGCACTGGTTCTTTAACCAAGCCTGTTTCGGCGTGTATTTCATCTAAGAAGAATAGCTCTTTAGCTATCTCTTCCTCTTTGCCAAGTTCTACTAGAACTGGGGGTGGTCTTCCACACAAAGTCCCTTTGAAAAGAAATAACTCTTTAGTTGTTTCTTCTGCTCCTGTAGTTTTTACTTCAGGAACAGCTTTGACTGACAATTTTGTTAGTCAAAGAAAAAGGAAATGGTCTTTTGACTACTCTTCCTTCTGGACATTTTATGTCTCAAAACTTGAATGAGTCTAAGAAGAAACATTCCTTAATGTTTTCTTCTATGACTTCTTCGAATTGGGCACAGAATTTGTCTAGAAAAGGTCTGTTACCAACCCCTAATCAAGGGGGTGGTTCAACTCTTCCTTCTCTGCAAATATCCAGATCAATGGAAGGAAAACTCCATGTGTCCAAAACCAATGTGTTACCTCCAACTGATCTAAGAACAAAAAATTAACACTTCTGGTGTTAAGAAACCATACCAGTTGGAAACAAGGATAAGAGATCTAGACGCAGAGTATGCAAGAAACTATGTGGCTCATATTAATCATTCTCTATATAATCAAGAGCCATCAAGACCCAAGAACAGGAAATATATTCCTCAATCTTCACAAACAGATTTACGAGAATATCTTCAACAGAAGAGAAGAAGTGATTCTGTGTCAAAGGACCATGCTGAATGTGACTTCTATCCAAGAGTCATAATTCAATACAGATGTCAATCAATGGCTCATGATCATGTTGATCATGAATGTGACTTCCAGCCAAGAGTCACAATACAATGCAGATGTCAAACAAAACGACAATCTGTCTTCAATCGGATTCAGTGTGAACCTATGCCTGATGAAGATGAGCCTTTGTTTGCTTCTGCCAATATGACCTCTCGGGATGCTGGGGGTAGAGTTGATAGTCCAGATGGAGTATATAGAAATACCAGAGCAAGAGTCCTGGCCTCTAGTCAAAGAAATTTGATCTCTGAAGATGATTCTGAATTCCTTGGAGAATCTAACTTCCCACCTCTTCCTACTGGGGGTAGTTCTCCTATAATTGACTTTGATGCACAAAGCAATGATTCAGAACAAACAACATCTACCAGTCCATCAATAATTCCTCGTACAGTCACGACTTATATGGTTGATGGGAATACTGATGAACCTTCTTCTTCCTTGACACCTCAAGATCAAAGAATTGCTTCTTTGGAACAACAAATGAAGTCTATGGCTGATACTATGAAGTCGATGTATGAACTCATGGCAACACAGATGCAAAATCGACAGACTGTACCAGATGCCATACCAACTGACACTGATATGAGTCCAGTACAAGTTTCTCCAGCAGTACAATCTAATACTCCTGGACCAGCTCAACCAAACCCTAGTCTCTCTGGAGCTGGGGGTAGTGCTTACAATGCTGTTCCTCCTCCCAACTATTCTCTACAAGTTACAACTCCACAATCTTCTGGAATTGTTAATGAAGGATTGAGGAATCTCAAAACTCAATTCGAGGCATTCAAACAGAAAGATGGTTTACAAAGGTTAGGCATCAAACAACCTTATCCGATAGAATGGAAGCAAGTATCGTATCCTCCTAAATACAAGCCTTCCACTATCTTATTCTATGATGGAACCACTTCTCCAAGTCAGTTCATTAATCACTTTGAAGTGATGACTGATCAGCTGCAACCAAGCGACGCCCTCCTTACTCGGGTGTTTGTTGGATGTCTCAAGGGAACGGCTTATGAATGGTATAGAAGTCTCCCAGATGGGAGCATTACCTCATTTTCCGGTTTCAAACAGATGTTTCTTGAACGGTTCTATGAAGGGCTCAATGACATGACTATGTCTGCTCTTATTAGAATCAAGCAAAAAAATAATGAAACTACAGAAGAGTACATTGAACGGTTTCGAAGAGAAGCTCTGAAGATGCCTCTTGGAACTCCTGATGCTGTCACCATCGACACATGCAAATCAAACTTGTTGCCAATCATTAGCATGTGGACAGGATCCACTCAATTCCAAGACTGGCCTTCTTTCATAGTTAGTACTAAGGCCGCAGAAATTAGTGCTGAAACCTTCAAAGGTTTAGGAGTGCAGATGACTCCTAAAGAAACAGGTCAAGGTACTAACAATAAAAACAATGCTCGCAAGGGAAAAGAAACTCTTGAAGTTAATTTTCAGAGCAAAGATGCATCAACTGTTCAAACCTCTCCTACAACTCAACAACCAAGAACACCTCGCCCCAAAGAAGAATATTCTTTCGATGACGACGATGTCCTTGGTATCTTTGAATGTCTGCTGAAAGGTAATAAGATACAATTACCTGAGATCAAGAAACCTGATGAAGCTGGTAAAACAGATCATCCCAAATACTGCCCATATCACAGAATGCTGGGTCATACAATTCGTACATGTTATGTACTGAAAGGAAAGATCCAAGAAATGATTAAATCTGGAGCTATCTCTCTTACTCCAAAAGAGAAGACCGTCACCTCCAACGTCGTCTCTATGCAATTCGGAGATTTCCCTCCTCAACTCCTTAAAAGTGGGATCGTTCCTATTCCCAAGGCAACTCTTGACATAGTGAATCTTCCTCCTCCACGGTCTGAAGGATTAGTGCCAATCACTTTGGAAACTGGAGAAATCATGTAGATCCATCCTGATCTAGTGGCAGATTTTGAATCGCCTTCTCCTCAAAAGACTACTTCTCGAAAGTCCAAGAAGGCTGGAAAGATTAAATCATGTCATATGACTTCTCTTGGATCTATTCCTGACACAGAGCCAAAAGAGAAAGAAGAAGCACTTGTTAGTGCTACTCGAACGGGGAAACCTTATCTAAAGAATTATTCCAAAAATCCTGAGGATCCTCTTGATATCCCTCCAGCTGATAAAGATGCTTCTAATGTTCCTCCTGAAGAAGAATCATCCACTGAACCTGTTCCTCCCAAGCCTACAGCTCTGGAGAAAGGCAAACAACAGGCTCGGTTTGATAAGCCAATCAAGAAGTCCTCTCCTCTTGGACTTCAGAAGCCTTATAATTTCGACATTTTAGCTCAGCTTGCTAATACTCCAGCTAGAATGTCCCTCTTTGAACTTCTACGTCTTTCCAAAGAGACTCGGGAGACATTAAGTGAAGCACTTCTACAAGCTGACTCTTGTCTTGCACAATTGAAGAAGTCAGATGCAGAACCTGCCACTTGCTTACATTGCAACAGTGTATTGGAAATTATCCTAAATATCACCTTTACACAAGATGACATGCTATTGGAGGATAATCGACATGATCGGCCTCTCTACTACACCGGTTATATCGATACAATGAAGATAGATTGTATCCTCATTGATCCAGGGTCTGCTATAAGCATAATGCCAAAGAGTCTGTTGGATGAACTAAAAATCCCTCTCCACAAGCTCTCTAAGACGGTTACTACTATCCTGGGATTCAATCAAAGCCGAAGCGAGCCTTTGGGAAAGATTCATCTGAAGCTTCAGATAGGCGATTTCAGATCCAAAGTTACTTTCTATGTGATCGAGATCGTGGGATCCTATAATCTTCTTCTGGGGAGGCCCTTTTTTCATGAAAATAATGTGGTGCCTTCTACTCTTCATCAGTGTTTTAAATACATTAATAGCAATGGAAGAGTACAAAAAGAAGTTGCTGATATAAATCCCTTCCATAGGGTTGAAGCTTATTTCAATGATTCTCGAATGTACAAAGAAGAGTATACAAGGGTTATACAAGCTATGGAGAAAGAGGATTCACAAAGTGAGACCTTAATAATTCCTATTAAAGGTCGAACTATTCAGCAACAATCTCCCAAACTCTCTGAAGAAGGTTCTTTCATCATTCCGGTGAGTGGACGGATTTCTCCGTTACCTCAGTCGTTTGCTCAAGACACAATAATTATTCCTGTCAGTGGGCGTACTGTAATTCCTACATCTCCACATATGAAACAGGATACTCTGCTAATTCCAGTTGGAGGGCGGATTATTTTTCCATCTCAAATTTCAAGGGAGCTCACCTCTTCTGAGCCATTTGTTATCGATCTTAATCGAAACAACGCTTCTTCTCGTTCTTCTTCTCCCCCTTTAGTCATTGACTTGGCTAAAATCTCTAAGGCTCAGCCTTCTCCCAATGTAAATATTGCTGCTTTTACATTTAATGAAAAGTCTCCATCTTTGCAGTATGCTGATGTGTGTAATTATGTTCATAGTTATTTACATTTGTTAGATGACTTGAACGCAATAACCATAGGGGTTGTACAGACTGTTCATACAGATGTATCCCTAGAACCTGTACAATCTTCATACTTTCTAGTTCCCAGCAGAAAGCCAGGAGACATTCCAATATTCTTCTATAAAGGGCCCCAAAGTCCTTCTGATTTAGAAGATGAAGACAAAAATAATGACACTGGAAGATTACAACTACGTCGTTATAGTCAGCAATCTAAAGACATCATCAAAAATATGGGCTATGACTTCAGGACTGGCCTCAATAGTGGAAAGGGAAGAAAAATGCCTGTTCGTATTCCTCCTCTGAAATATGGAAGGACGAAATACGGACTGGGCTATATAGCTCCTACTCCTTTTATCAATATTATCCATGAAGATCCCGAGTCTGACGAAGATAAGAGATCTGATTCTTCTAGTACCACTTCTTGGGATTTCGATACAAGTATCGGGGACTTCTACTGCAACATTCTGTCTTCCAACATGGTTTCTATTGACCATTCTGAAGAAAGTGATGAAGACGAAGAAGAGTTTGAAATCTCACCTGAATCGGAACAATGGGCCCAAAGATTAGATAATCAATGGGAGTTCCGTTTCGAGCAAAAAGAACCTCCGACTGAAGACAAACTTGTTCAAATAGATGTTGGTGAAGAGGGATCTCCCAAACCAATATTCATTAGTGAAAGTCTTTCTGAACCTGATAAGCAAGACATGATCAAACTCATTCGTGACTACATCGACATCTTCGCTTGGAGTTATGAAGATATGCCAGGACTTGATCTACAAATTGCAACTCACAAGCTCAATATCTTGCCGAATGCCAAACCGGTCAAACAACAACAGCGACGATTTCGTCCATATATTATGGATGCAATTGAAGTTGAAGTCAATAAACTCATAACCTCCGGGTTTATTAGAGAGGAACAATATCCCGATTGGGTGGCTAACATAGTTCCTGTCCTTAAAAAGACTGGCAAGGTCAGAGTATGCATAGACTTCCGCGATCTCAATGCGGCATGCCCTAAAGACGAATTCCCTCTACCAATCACTGATGTCATGATTGATAATACCTGTGGATTTGAGCGGATGTCATTCATGGACGGGTATTCTGGATACAATCAGATTAAAATGTTTCCAGATGACGAGAAGCACACTTCTTTCAGAACGCCGATCGGTACATACTGTTATACAGTTATGCCATTCGGTCTCAAGAATGCAGGAGCAACTTATCAACGAGCTATGAGCACTATATTCCGTGAACATTTGCGAAAAACAGTCGAATGCTATGTTGATGATATTGCAGTCAAAAGTCGACAAAAGGAGGATCATATCCAAGATTTGAAGACTATATTTGATCTAATGCGTAAACATCAATTAAAGATGAACCCTACTAAGTCCTTCTTAGGCGTCTCTAGTGGTAAATTTTTCAGCTTCGTCATTACCTCTAAAGGTATACACGTGGATCCCGAGAAGATCAAAGCCATCCAAGAGATGCGTCCTCCACGCACCTTAAAAGAGCTACGAGGATTTCAAGGAAGGATCGCTTATATTAGGAGATTCATCTCTAATTTATCAGGACGCTGCAGACCATTCAACAAACTTATGAAGAAAGGAGTTTCTTTTGTCTGGAATGATGAATGTCAGAAAGCATTCGATGATATAAAACAATATCTGATGAGCCCTCCAGTATTGGTACCTCCCGTTTCAGGAATTCCATTTCTCCTATATACTCGAGCAATGAGTCATTCATTGGGTGCATTACTCGCTCAAAAGAATCAAAAGGTCATGAACAAGCCATCTACTATCTCAGTCGTACTATGACTGGAGCTGAACCTCGATATTCACCAGTCGAAAAAGAATGTCTAGCCTTGATGTTCGCTGTTCAAAAGACACGACATTATATCATTGGCCAGACTATTCATGTCATCTCCAGGATCAATCCTATACGGATCATGATGAAGAAACCCAGTGTTTTGAATTCTCGATTAGCTAACTGGGGAATCCTACTTGCACAGTATGACATGCATTATATTCCTCAGAAGTCAGTCAAAGGACAAGCTTTAGCTGATTTTCTGGCTGCTCATTCAATTCCAGAAGATTCAAAACTCTATGACGAAATTCCAGATGAAGTCCTAGATTCAAACCAAATTGCTGAAGAAGATCCTACTTGGCGTCTAGTCTTGCTATCCAAAGAGCTTATTCTCTCGATCAGCCGTGTTCAAACAATGTAGCTGAGTACAATGCATTACTCATTGGTCTTCAACTCGCTAAACATCTAAATATTCAACATTTGGAGGCGTACGGAGACTCTAAACTCATTGTCAATCAGATAAAGGGTACTTATGAAGTCCGCCATCAAGATCTGGTTCCTTATCATAGATCAGCTATAATTATGGCTTCTTCATTTGAAGAATTCTTCATTGAACATGTTAGACGAGCATGTAACACAGAAGCTGATGCTCTAGCTAATCTTGCAGCGGTGTTGGCTATCCCAATTAGACGACAACAAATGATTCTTGTTCGCAATCGAGAATTATTTCATCTTGAAAATAACCTGACCCTAGGACTTCCAGTTGACACTGAAGAATCAACATCTCATGACGTCAACACAACAAGAGGATTTGGATTTAGTTGTAAATCTTCATCATCTTCATCTGATTCCAGCATGGAATTCATCTTCAGTCATTCGGCCGAGAATCAAAATACGGATACGGATTGGAGACTTCCTTTCTTAGATTTTGTATTGTATGATATTCTTCCGGATGATCCGAGTGAAGCAGCATCTATCAGACGACGATCATTCCGATTCTATTATAATCATACAACAAAGACCTTATATCGTCGAGCCTATGATGGTTTACTTCTCCGATGTGTTGCCGGTGACGAGGCTCAACAAATTATTCGTGAAGCACATGATAGAATTTGTGGAGCACATCAGCCTGGACCAAAACTTCAAGACCGTATTCGACGTATGGGTTATTATTGGCCTACTATGGTATCAGACGCCATCGAATATGCAAAGAAGTGTAAAGCTTGTCAAATCCATGCGAATTTTATTCATCAACCTTCAGAATTTCTACATCCGACGGCAGCATCATGGCCCTTCGAAGCTTGGGGCATGGACATTATTGGTCCGATCAATCCGCCGTCATCCAAGGGTCATCGGTTTATTCTTGCAATAACCGATTACTTCTCCAAATGGGCCGAAGCCATTCCTTTGTCTGAAGTTAAGACGTCCAATGTCATTTGCTTTATTAAGCACCACGTCATCTACAGATTTGGTGTTCCTCGACGCATTATTCATGATAACGAACCACAGTTCGTCAGTCAGAAGTTTACTCGATTCTGTGACGATTACCGGATCAACAATGTGGCTTCTACCGTATATAATCCGGCAGCTAACGGATTAGCAGAAGCTTTCAACAAGACCATCATCAAACTCCTAAAGAAGTTTGTCTCTACTAACAAACGTAATTGGAGTGAGAAGCTCGGTGAATGTTTGTGGGCTTATCGTACTACAGTTCGTAATGCTACTAAATGTACACCCTTCTCTCTGGTGTATGGTTGCGAAGCTGTTCTTCCATTAGAGATTCAAATTCCTTCTTTAAGGATAGCAATCGCTAATGAACTCACTGCAGAAAATAATGATCGTCTTCGACTTCAAGAATTAGAAGCTCTGGATGAAAAGCGATTATCTGCTCAACAGAATATTGAATTCTATCAAGCTAGAATTTCAAGAGCTTTTAATAAGAAAGTCAGAATTCGGGCGTATCAAAAAGGAGAACTTGTTCTAACTGTCAGACGTCCTATGACTATGACTCATATGAGCAAGGGCAAATTTGACGCAAAGTGGGAAGGACCCTATATTGTGAGCAAAGTTTTCTCAAATAGAGCTTATCAACTCTCAGAATTGGATGGTCGAAAAGTTTTGATGCCTATTAATGGCAAATTCCTTAAAAAGTACTATGTATAAATGTAAATGCTTGTAATCATCAGACAGTTTCATGTTTAGAAATAAAATTTTTATTTTATTTTTATCATGAATGATGATACATGATATTAAAGAAGATCACTATCATCCTTTTCTACATTTGGATGTGGGCCATTGCCGTCCTTCTCGAAGACGTGATCAGCAAAAGAGTCGAGAACCTCCTTGCTAGAACCCACGAGGAACTTGCAAACGGCCATCCTCATGGCTTCTTCTTCTTCTTCTTCTTCAGTCTTTCCTGGTTCGAGCAGGAAATCCAGAATGTCCCTTGGTGGCTTGGGTGCAGACGAACCTTCGCCTGCTTCCGTCTTCTTCGATTGAACTGGATCAGCAGGGTGTTCTTCAGTGCCTTTCTGAACTTTTGAGGCAATTCCAGTTTTCTTGAATGCTTCTTCAGACGACATTTTTATGTTTGAAAGAAGAAGTGTTCGTTCTTGTCAAATTTCTGCTATATTTATAGGCAGAAGTTCTACAAATAATGAAACGTCAAGTTTATCCGACGGTTCATCCATCCATTAATTGCGTTCATCCGATGATTTATCCGTTCATTTATTCGTCCGTTCATGATCTTCTATCAATTTATTAAAGTGGGGATTCGTTATTGATCATGTTTTCATAACCTCTGAATCAATTCCGAATCTACTTGCTCATTTGTCATTTTTGACCTCTGCATAGAAATCAATCTATTTTCTTTTGAGTTCCTACATATTATCATGTCCATAATACCTCTGATAATATCATATACTCTAAAACAGAAAAGAAGATTTCATTATCTATCATGTCCACAATTCATCCACAAATACAAATCTTTGAGCATAGAAGAATTATCATTTCCATTCTCATTTCACCACAAAAAGTCTATTACATTTTCTTAGACTTTCTTATAAATCATAATGGAAATCTATTACAAATCTTGGATTTTCATTCTACACCACAACAATAACCTAATAGAGATCTATCTTCTTCTTTGGATCTTCTCCGTCGGACCTTCTCCGTCAGGTTCGTTGTTGGTGGCAGTTCCTGACTGTCTGGGTCCCAGTCACGACCAGATCAGCAGGAATCAAACTCTGGTCTTCTCTCTCAGACGAGAGGAGAACCACAGAGTATGGCAGCCCGAAGTCGTGGTGCTGCCAATACAACTGGTGGATTGGGGGTAACCTCTCAAGGAAGACAGGAATGTATCCAAACCTTGGGATACAATATCTAGTTCTCCCGTGAAAGGAACTCTACTACCCGATTTCTCGGGGTAGAGTTGACTCCACCATCCAACTCTCGTGTATAAAGGCTCTTCCTACCATCTGAGGAAGACCCTTCTATCCCACGAAGAGTTCTGAGTTGTCTGATTTACGCATCAAAAGCGTATGAGCTCCCTGATGTAGATGTCAGCAGGATATTCTCCACAACATCCACATCCCCAATGCCAGTTCTGAAGAAAATTTTCAGCCAAGTTTCTGCAGAAAGTATCAACAGAAATCATTCAGTGTGCATTTATCAAACAGAAACAGGCATGTATTGTTCAAATCAGAAACAAGAAACAGAAAGCCTATCTTCAACAGCAAAAATAATACACATATTACACTGACTTACCTTCAAGTTTGGTGCTAAGGATTGGCAAACTCATGTTTGATACAGTACGCAGAAGTCGAACATTAGAAAACATTGCTTTCCTGTTTGAGAGTGAAATCTCCCAAAAATTTTATTCTCAGAGAAGAAGAAGAGGAATGGGAGATGAGTATCTGTGAAACTCTTCTATCTATTTAAAGGGCAAAGTACAAGTCTATTCTTGGAAAAGATCCGCATAAATAGCGCTCGTAAACCGTGGAATGAGTGTTACGTGTGCTTTGGAAGACAGAGCAACATTGGAAATAGTCAAAGGGTGCTAATTAATATTCTTCATTAATGCACGCAGATTAAACACAGAAGTTGTACTTCATTCTTCAAGACAGGCACTGATAGCCTTACAAAAGACAAAACAAAAAGAGTGCAACAAAAGCACAAAAGACACGCTCTATTTTCCAGAACGACTGAGCTTAATGCCTAGTTCTTCTATGCTTTTGACCCCCATGCGGTGTAACAGAGCCTTCAACATTTCACGCTGCTCTATGAGGCTGCGTCCATCAGAAGAGAACGAGCCATCTAAGCTAAAATAGCTCAAGAAATTCTTGGCTAGTTGCAAGGGATCATCTTTGAGTTCGAAGATAAGGGACTCTGGCTCTTCACCCCCAAAAGTGGGGTCACCATGGGAACAAAAGCCCAACTTGCGTGCTTCTTCCTCAGCTTTCTCTTTTGGTGTCATATTGACGTAAGATGAAGATTAAATGAATCCTCTCCCTGTTTATATAACAAAGCTCGCCGGCGGTTCATATTCCACCATAAACTGGATGTAATCAGTCTTGGAAAATGAAGAGTCATCATGACATTTAATAAGTTCATTTGGATATTCTCAAAGAATTTCGAAGTCTTTTCGACTTCCGAAAAATTTGAAGTCATCTCAGCGTGACTGATTTCATTTTATCATCTTATTTTCAAAGTATTTCGAAGTCTTTTCAATTTTTCGAAAACTTTGAAGGAGGTCTTGTAGGCCTTTAAAAATGTCAGTCACGCTGAGTTGATCAGGACAGAGTCAAAAGTCACGCTCAGTTGATCCAGACAATATTTACAAATCACGCTGGGGAGACAGCTCATCATTTGTCAGAGAGTAATTATGACTGACAGCACAACAGTCGAAGAATGTCTCTTCGTATGCCACGTATGCACAGAATTCGAGAGATCACAGCCGTCTATTGCGTGATTTTCGAAATCTTCTTCAGCAAGACTCAACCTTCGTCAAGTTGGCGTACCAAAAGAGCTTCTTGTCATTTAATGTGACTGACAAAAGCAATCACTACCAGAGATTTTGTGTCAGTCGAGGCACGCTGAATCAAGACAGCTGGCAGTTCTATCCCAAATCTGCGTGTATTCTGAAGTTTTCTTCCTCAAGTCTGCGTGGATTCTGAAGTTTTTTTCATCAAAGTCTGCGTAGATTCTGAAGCTTCTTGCCCCAAGTTTGTGTGGATTTTGAAGCTTTCTACCCCGAGTCTGTGTGGATTTCGTCTTCAACAAATCTGCGTGGATTCTGAAGCTTATTGCCCCAAGTTTGCGTGGATTTTGAAGCTTTCTACCCCGAGTCTGTGTGGATTTCGTCTTCAACAAATCTGCGTGGATTCTGAAGCTTCTTGCCCCAAGTTTGTGTGGATTTTGAAGCTTTCTACCCCGAGTCTGTGTGGATTTCGTCTTCAACAAATCTGCGTGGATTCTGAAGCTTATTGCCCCAAGTTTGCGTGGATTTTGAAGCTTTCTACCCCGAGTCTGTGTGGATTTCGTCTTCAACAAATCTGCGTGGATTCTGAAGCTTCTTGCCCCAAGTTTGCGTGGATTTTGAAGCTTTCTACCCCGAGTCTGCGTGGATTTCGTCTTCAACAAGTCTGCGTGGATTCTGAAGCTTCTTGCCCCAAGTTTGCGTGGATTTTGAAGCTTTCTACCCTGAGTCTGCGTGGATTTCGTCTTCAACAAGTCTGCGTGGATTTTATCAAATTGGAGTACGTGGCAGCCATGCCACTGATCTCTCGCCTGCGTGTCCTGTAACTTGCACACGACTCATGCATGATTGCCATGTGTCCAACAGTTACAGGCCACGTCCAGTAACTGCTCACAACCTTGCGTATGTTAAATCCTGCGTGATTTTCAACTAAGCACAGGCTGTGAAGACAGTTATCTTTTCAGTTATTATTTTTGACTCTATAAATAGAGTTCTTTTTTTTATTCATTGTACGGATACATAGTTATCTACTGTCAAAATTTTGAGAGCTTTTCTTCTTCGCATAGTCCAAGGGATAAAGTGATCGTCTTCTAGATCAGATTCCCACAGTTGTAATTTTTCCAGATACACAATAAATAAAGGAATTTATTTATGGAAAACAATATCAAGTGGCTAACCTGTGGTTGGATCATTCTGTGAAGAGGATGTATCTGCTTCCAAGCTACTGTAGTGTCACGACCCGCACCCGCTTTTCGGATATGAGACGTGTCCAAGCTAGCCTACGCCACAGAGTCGACGGTAGAACGCTGTCACGACCAAGATGCTCAAAATCACAAAAATAACAACTTTATTGCTCATTCACATTTCTAAGATTTATTACCACAGTTACAAGATTTGCAACATTTATATTTAAAAGAAAACACAAAATTTTTACATATTTGAAATGGCTACAGCATCTATCTAAAGTCTAGGTTTGGTCTGCAAGTACACTCGTATCTCCCACGCTAAGTAAAGCCACAGCTAAACCTAAAAAATGTTGGTTTCTAGTCAGGAATGAAACAAGCACACAAACCGACGGCAATGCAAAAACACAATAGAATTAATAAGACATGAAAATAACATATGAGAGATGAAAACTAGAAAGTAACTGATGACATGGCAAGCGGTGAAGAAGACAAGAAAAATAAATAAAATACATCTATCTATGTGATTTGAAATATCAATTTCGACATGTGAACGGCTAGGGGGTAAATCCGGCACCCTGCACGTGTCGTGTGCAGCTGCTATTCTCCACGAAAGACACGGAGGATAGTTCTGGGTAGTCCACATGTCTACTAAGATATTTTTTCTCCCGACTACTCCGTGTGACGAGCGTGTCAACAAGCAGCAAGACATATGTATAAACATGAAATGTATAGACTACTATGAATCGAAAAGCAATCAGAAAGTGTACTTGCCTGTGGCCTTTGCAGGTGAAACAACCATCTTGTTGGGTCCAACGTAGTTCGATTAGCCTAGGGTCGATATGAAGTTGTCAAAATCACGCAAAATAAGAACGTATGACTAGTCACGATTATGATTAATCTAATAGAAGTTTGTTTTATGAAAAGGGGATTTTAATTAGAAGTATATACACTATTTAAAAACACCTTTAAGAAAATATCCACTAAATGATATTTAGTTTTGAAAATATCTATAAACCCAATTATGAAATCTTATTAGGAATACTATATATATAAAGCCCATAAAAAATATACTTTAAAAACCCTTATACATACCAAGCCTTTAACAAAATTTGGCCCAATATAAAGCCCAAAGCAATTTATAATATACAAGGTCCACCATATAAAAAAATATTTGATATACCAGTTTATTTTAGAAAATAGGTTTATATAAAACATATTTAAAATTACGTATATATAAATCTATATCGAAATATAAGCCCCAAAACAAGCCCAACAGTCTAATATGATATTCAAAAGTCCAACCACTAATTTATTTTAACAACTAAATAATAAGTATAGAGCTCCTTTATAATATAACTACATAACTATTTATTTAGTCAAGACATTTTAAGACCCTATTAGCTACTGGGCCTGGAGCCCAATATTATTAAACCTAATTATAAACCAAACCCACCTGCCATTCTCTTCATTTAGGAAAATTTGGAAAAGAGAAAGGAGAGAGAAGAATTGAGAGGGAGAAAAGAGTGTGGAGAGAAAAGCTTACAGGGGTTTCCGGCTGGAGGCGAGCCCCGCTCGTGTGTGGCGGTGCCGGATCTCCGGCGGACAACGAAGCTGGTGACCGGACGCCGGCGTGCGGAGGAAGAGTCGGCGGCGGCCGATCTCAAAGGCCGCACGGCTGACAACGGTGAGCGGAACCCGCCGGAGAAGGCGCGCACGCGGCTCCGGAGTCTAGGCAGGAGCGGGGTCGTGGAGATTCGTTCGCGGCGAAGTGGCCAGCGTGCGCACTCTGATTTCACCGGTGCGGTGGTTCACCGAAGGTCGGGGACTCGTCGGCAGGGAGGCGTTGCCGTCACAGGGTGCGGTGGTCGGCGGCCAGGAGGAGCGCGGTTCATCTTGGCACTACGGGCTTCGTCGATGGCGAGTGCTCGCGGCTGGAGGCGCTGCCTTGCCGTGCGAGCTCCGGGGGCGGCGGAAAGTATACTCGAGTGAAGGGTTTTCACGAAGAGGGGCGTAGACGGGCGGCAGGCGCGGCACGACGACTGCGAGAGATGCAACGACAGCGGTGTCTCCGATGATCGGAGATGATGTATGGCAAGGTGGCTCTACGCTCGACCAGGTCTGGCTAGGTGCCGGAGAAGGAGGCGGAGCTGGTGGGTGCGAGCGCGGCAGAGCTTGGTCGAGCGGTAGATAATGGTGGCCGACCGTTCCCGACGGATTGCCCACGTGCGCGTGGTCACCAGGTCGAGCGGTGACCTATGGCACGACACGGCCTCGACAACTGCTCGTCGAGCAGCGGAGCATTGCCAAACGGTGCGGACGTGCGACTTGACGATTATCACAGGGAATAGCATGTATTGGTCGTACGGCTGCCGAGATGGCGCTGCTTGGTCAAAATCGATAAGGAGAACAGGGGAGGTCGTGGTGGAGGACACGGACACACGGGTCCGGACACGGTTGGGTGGTGATTGTGCTGGACACAGACACAATTGGACACAAATATGGTGATGGTTTATGGAGGATGTCTGTAGGGTTGATGGTGGATGTGGGTTGTCGGGCGGTGAGTTCGGGGTGAACGACGGAGGTGGTAACGGGGACAAGGAGGGATCGGCCATGTGCAGGTATTGGTTTGGTTCATTGGTGATGGTAGCAAAGGAAACGGAGGCTACTGGTGTTCTAGTAGGTGTTTTTTTTTGCTTGTGAATTGCTTGAAAACTAAGAAGTTTATATAAGGCAGCAAGTGTTCCAAAGATATGGATAACATAATAATTTAAAGGAGTAGATAGGAATACTGGTTTAAACGAAATCTTATCACAAGTTCCATGTACAATTCAACTAAAGCAAATAGTTTAGATTCTAATAGATAGTCCTCTCATAAATTAAAATCCCATACAATTATCTTAAACATAATTAATTCAATCTAAAATATGATATTTGATAGGAATAATAATTCAAAGTATTGCTTAATATTTTATTGGACGATTAAATCATATAATTCGAATACATCAAATAATTAATTATTACGAAATATTATTCATTGCCATCAAACACTTATTTTAAAACGAATATATTTCCTTAAAATAATATTTAAATATATATATATATCCGATAATATCTATTTTAAAATAACTTGGACAAAACCTTTTAGAATTAAACAAAATAATTATTGAATCAAATAAATTCTAGATTTAATCAAAGTCAATCTATGATGATTTAAAATTTATACTAGCTACTATTAATAACATTAAAATACATTTAGCCCAATAAAACTTAATATTTTGTAAATAATAATACTTTAAAATAATTCCTTGAAATAATACTCTTACTAAAGGATATTTTGAAACATATTTTAGATAATTAACATGTCTAAATATATCGTTTATAAAAATCATACGAAAATAGTTTCACGAATATATAAAATTATGATAACAACATATCTTCCAACTAGAAATAAAGTCAATAAAATAATAATAAAAGCTAAAATCCGGGAAGAGGAGTTACATGCAGCGTCAACAAGGCAGGTAAAATACTCCATTACCAATGTAAATAGGTAGGGGGATATGGGATCCCCCTGTCGAAGGCCTTTGCTACTAGTGAAAAACCTGCTCGACTGCCCCTCAATAAGTACCGAGAACGAAGTTGAAGTGATGCACTCTCGGACTCTGCATACCCACTCATCCGTAAATCCCATCGCCTTCATCACCGCACACACAAATTCTTTGTTTACGGTGTCATACGCCTTGCGGAGGTATAGTTTTATGCAAGCTTTCTTTCCCTCGGGCTTGTTGAAGTCCCTGACGAACTTATGAGCTAGTAGTGAGTTCTCCGCTATCGAACGTCCCCTGATGAATGCAGCCTGGTTTTTTGATATTAACTCTGTCATCAGCTTTTCCATTCTCCGACACATGACCCCAGTGATGATTTTGTAGATGTAATTGCAGCATGCAATAGGTCGGAAGTCCGATAAATCAGTCGCTCCCTCCTTCTTAGGCACCAATGTAAGAAAAATGTGATTTATCGCCTTCAGGAGTCGTCCTTGTGCTAGAAAGTCAGCTACCACTTCCAACACATGGTGCTTCAACTCTTCCCAGTGCAGTTTGTAAAATTTGCTTCCGAATCCATCAGGCCCTGGTGCTTTATCAGGATCCGCCTCCTTCACTATATGCTCGACCTCCTCCACCTAGTCGATTTGCTTAAACCGACTCTCTCGAAGATAGGATTGGGATCAATCATGATTGATATCTTATCCAATTGATTTAAGTCTTAGACGAGGATCAATCAGAATCCAAATATGAGATGAAATTCGAAGATTTATTCGGCTGCATCCAAATAAGCAAATCAGCACACGCCACGTGTCTCCTTCTTCGATTATTTTGATAACCACCAGAGATCTCGATTGAGGTGAATCTTAATATCCGCCACGTGACAGCACCGCAGAAGCCCGTACCGTGCAATGACGACAAATTCCTTCATATCTCAAAACCCTAATACACATCGCATATGTGCTTTCTCCTCTATAAATAGAAGGAGTTTTCCTTCAAAAGGAAGAGACCACCGAATATCAAATCTCCAGCTCCAGGCATCCTCTTGATTGGCAATCCTAGAGTTCCATCAAAGGCATCAGAAAGTCAGAGCAAGTTCAACCTGTCGTCAGATCGTCAACGGAGTAAAGGAGCAGCTGCAGTGCTTGATCTCCACTGTCACACTTTCCCAGAAACTCTTCCCCTTGTACTTAGAATATCCTGTTTAGGACTTCCTTCTCTGTACATAGGTCTTTCCCTTGTACTTAGAATATCCTGTTTAGGACTTCGTTCTCTGTACACAGGCCTTTTTACGTTCAATAAGCAAAAGGTTCGTTCAACCTTTTGTGATGTCGAACAGTCATGGGTGGGATAATTCTTCTCGTGCAGCTTTAGCTGTCGGGAAGCAAAAGATATCACCTTGTTCTGTTGCATCAGCACATACCCCAAATCATGGCCGGACGTATCATTGAATATCTGGAATTCCTCATTCCCTTCTGGAAGTGCAAGTATCGGGAAGTGCTAGTATTGGGGCTGAGACGAGCCGTTGCTTTAACTCCTGGTAGAAAGTTTTACAGTCGTCTGACCATTCAAAAGCGACTCCTTTTTGGGTGAGGCGAGTCAGAGGCGACGCGATCTTTGCAAAGTCTTTCACGAAGCGTCGGTAGTATCCTGCTAAGCCGAGAAAGCTACGAATCTTGCCGACTGACACTGGCCTTTTCCAATCGACAATGGCTTCAACTTTTCTTGGGTCGACTGCTATGCCTTCAGATGAAATGATGTGTCCGAGGAATGCGACGCTGCTCAGCCAAAATTCACACTTGCTCCGCTTCGCATACAACTGATTTTCCCGAAGGGTCTGAAGCACGGTTCGCAGATGCTTAGCATATTACCGCTTTTCCTTGGAGTAGACGAGTATATCATCGATGAAGACTACTACAAACTTGTCGAGGAAGGGTCGAAACACCCGATTCATTAAATCTATGATAGCAGCTGAGGCGTTCGTTAGGCCGAACGACATTACCAGGAATTCATAATGGCCGTATCGAGTGCGGAAGGCTGACTTCGACACATCATCTGGTTTGATCTTGAGTTCATGGTAGCCCGATCGAAGATCAATTTTAGAAAATACCGAAGTGCCTTGCAACTGATCGAACATGTCATCTATGCGGGGCAATAGAGATTTGTTCCGGACGGTGGCTTTGTTCAGCTCTCGGTAATCGATACAAAGATGCATTGAGCCATCCTTCTTTTTGACAAACAACACGGGTGCTCCCCATGACGAGATGCTAGGCCGTATGAATCCCTTATCGAGCAATTCTTACAACTGTACTTTGAGTTCCTTAAGTTTTGCAGGGGCCATTCTGTATGGGGCTTTAGAAATCGGTCTGGTATCGGAGAATGTGTCAATAGTGAACTCTATCTCTCAATCAAGTGGCATACCGGGCAGCTCGTCCAGAAACACGTCTAGGAATTCTGCACAACGTCGGCCTGACCCGCGTTTGCATCATCCCGTCTCATGTCTCGAACAGACGCTAAATAGCTTTCACACCCGGAATACAGCATTCTTCGAGTCAATATTGCCAAGATCACCATACAAGTCGACGACGTCTCACCATACGAATAGCAAAATTTATGCACTCCAGGTATACGGAAGGTGACTGTCTTTTCGGCACAGTCGATGGTTGTATTGCACGGATCGAGCCAATCCATTTCCAGAATGATATCGTAGTCCTTAATGTCTAGGACTATCGTATCGAGACCTACCTTTTGACCGCCTATACAGATGATTCCGTCTCCGCAGACTAAGTTTGCAAGGAGTGACGTGTTCGACGGTATGTTGATGCTAAGATTCAGGCCTAACGGTGTCACGAGAAATTTGTGTTCGGCGACAAAATTCGTCGATATAAAGCTATACGTAGCACCTGAATCAAACAGTACACGAGCAGGTTTGTTATTGAAATACAGTATACCTGTCATGACTGTGTCAGATGTGAACGCTTTGTCTCGGGTCATGGCGTAGATGTGGCCCTGGGCATTGGGGCGACGGTCTTGGCCATTTTCTGGCACGGTCTATGGAGCCCGAGGTGCTTGGACTCAGTTCTGTTGGTGTTGTGGGGGGCATTGGTTCGACCCACCTTTAGGACAGTTGCATGCGATGTGCCCTACTCGACCGCATCCGAAGCATGCTCCAATTTTTATTAAGCATTTGTTAGCCACATGTCCTACCTTGTGGCAATGATTGTAAACTACGCGGTTCCTTCCCTGGTTGCCACCTCCGTTGCCGTGGTTGGGACGCTTATGCGCATTGTTGCCTCCTACATTACTATGGTGTTTGTTATTAAAGTGAACAGCGCCAGTAGTGGCAGAAGGATACTGAGGCTCCAGGCGGAGGGCGTGGTTGAGTGACTCGCCCATCGTTTGATACTCGGGCACAGTTACGTGGGCAAAAATTGAAGGCCTCAGGCCCATTTTGGATCTGCGTGCTCGACTTGACGCCGTCGGCAGGTAGACACCAGCAATTTGAGCCAACTTATTGAATTCTATAGCATACTTGTGCACTGTCATGTTTTCTTGTTTCAGCTGCATTAACTCATTCTCCTTCGCCTGACGGACCGCAGCAGGTAAGTACTTGAATTCGAAGGCCTTGCGGAACGTAGCCCAGAAGATCGGCGCAATGGAGTCATCGCGACAGATAGCCTGCTTTTGTATCGTCCACCAGTCGTGCACGTTCAATCGAAGATTAAGTTGAGCGCAAGCGACTTTCTTTGCCTCATCGATGCCGAGGAGCTCGAAGTTGTCTTCGACCTCGTCTAACCAGTCGATCGCAAGGAAAGGGTCTTCGGTACCGGAGAAGGAAGTGCGAAACGCCTTCTTAAATTTGGTATAGTCGAAGGTGTTATTCTCTGGCGGCACAAGCTGAGATGAAGGCTCCTCGGGTGCGACTTTGATTGGCCGGTTCACGGGTTCGACAGTAAGGGTTGTAGAGTTCCCGTCGGTCACGACTGTTTGCACCAACTGCCGTAGCGTGTCAAGTTGCCCTTGCTGCATCTTGAACTGCGCTTTAAATCGAGCTTCAAATTGGGCCTGTCACCTTTTGGACTGCAGGTACAACTTCTCGCTTTCTTGTTGGAATGCTGCGGCTTGCCTCTGCTGTATTTCGAGCATATACAGCATCTGCTCCATAGGACTGCCGGAAGGTCCAACTTTGGTAGGTATCCCCCCATTGGGTTGATAGAAGGCTCGGCTTCGGAACTACTCAAGCCGCTGGAAGCGTTCGCTTTACCCTCTGGTCAAGGTCCCGCAACTCCTGGGGAAAAAGGCAACTCTCGTTAGTTTCAAAAAATGACTTGGGTTCAGCATATGGAACAACTCATCTCATCGACACGAGGTCAACGGTTCGAGACTAGAGACTCAAGACTGGAGGCCAAGGACGTAAAATCGTGCTCTGTTACCATTATGTCATGCCCCGATTTCGAAGAATCGATAGTCGTCCCCCGGACGTGATGCCGTACGAACATAGGTTGCGATCGCACAAGGCATAGTCATAAGGTAATCCGAAACACGTCAACTAAGAGAGAGCGCAGACAAATTGAACAACACATTGAGACAGAAAACTTTGCATTTTATTGATAATAGACATCATTTACAGACTCTATTACAATCATGTCGTGCGGGCTTTACAACATGAATCGATTACAAAAGGAGTGCCGATGAGATAGCCGTTCCATACATACATCCCTCATTTACAACAAAAGTATCCCAGCCACCTGGATGCAAGGGATGCCGAGACATGTTCCTTGGACTTGCGGAGAGTCTTCAAGAGTTCAGCGATGGGGTCTTCGACGCACGGTCGAAGCTTCAAAAGCACGAACGTCGCCTAACTAGTTGGCACGGTCTTCCTGATTTCTGGCACCTGCAAAGAGCGAGGGTCAGCACGATCATATGTACTGGCAAGTGGCTAATTAAAACCAAGCTCTGTATTTGGTTTAAACAGTTTTATAAAATATGTTAGTTATTTTTGTGATCTTTCTAACCATTCTGATTGATTTGTATATTAACATGTTTTGAGGCAAGTATATGAAATTGTATACATTAAGCAGTTATCATAATCATCCCGTGTCACGTGCGTTAGTTCAAGCAGTAAAAGGGGTATGAAGGTCATTGGCAATGTCAAGCCATCATGGACTATAGCTGGATTAGACGACGACCCTTTCGCGGCGGGTAGCGAGCCCTGTGCGAAAGTTCCCGAATCACCCACGCCAATTCATGGGTGGCAGTTGCTATACACGTTCCTTCCGGGCCGAATCGGTTCCTTGGCCTAGGCAACCGTTCGAGGAAACTATGCCTTATGCATAAGTTGTCCAATGACCGTTTTTGCAGATTCATGAAATATTCTATCTTTTTACTAGAACCTTTAACTTTCTCTTTTGGTGTGAAACTGACCCTTTTCTTTGAACTTAGTAATTTATGCACTTTAGTCGTATCGTTGCGATAAACGTTAATCGATTCATCCTTTGGTTTGTATAGGCTAAGTAAATAAGTCATAAGAAAGCAGGCATCAGTTTTTCATGTAAAGTAGTTCGATAGCAAGTGTTTCGTAAAGAATCGTGCCATGATTTCATTGATTCTACACTATGGCGACAAGCATTGTTTTTTGTGTTTCATATTTGATTCTGAAACAGAGGGTCGAGGCGAAGAAGGTTAGCCACTCACCTTAGTCTTTGCTTCAGGCGAGGGCTGGTTGTGTCACGCCCCGCTCCCGTAGGAGCGATCGTCCTCGCTAAGGCGTGATGCCGCACGAGCCTAGATTGCGCTCGTGCAAGGCGGGTTCCATAACGGCCAATTTTAGCGGCTGCGATGGGGTCGTCGCACAGAAGTCCCATGCAGAGACATTGAAACATGCAGCGGAAATTTAGATCAAACACGGGTTATTCAAAAGAAGCTCTTTTATTGATATTGAAACAAGGTTACAATGGGGCGCAAGGCCAAGATTACAAGTCTCTCAAGCTCACTCTTCTCACATTTTACAAGTTCACACAGCTCTCTCTCTCATCTCTCAATTACAAGTCTTGATCCAGCGGAAGCTTCGGAAGGCGACGTCTATACATTATGTCCCGTATAAGTCTTTAATCCATACGACCGCATGCTTCGAATCGCCAAGGAACTCCATGTCTCGACGCATCCAAGCGAGCTTCGCGCCACAAGCTTCTACCTATGCATGCACATGTAAACTATGTGGGTGTTAGTACTCAACTGTACTGGTGGAATGAGCTCCTCGCCCACCCATCAAAACCAATACGTTAATTTACTTTGTGCAGCTTAGTCCCCTTTTGTATTGTCTTTCTACTCTTGCCTTAGGATCAGTTTTAGGACAGACGCCTTGGCCTATTTTGTGTCTCTAGACCATCCCGTGCTTGTATCAACAACGTTAACCTATCAAGTCGTGTTTGCCTTGCGACCCAAAATCAGAGACGCAACTACGCGGTAGTATCCAATTTTCTTATGACCGTGCTACAAATCCTTTGTGCCGTGCCTCGCAACTATGTGCGACTCAACCATATCGTCGCCTCGCGGCCCTTGCTACTTTGATCACCAATTAACCCAAATCGAGACTTGTGGCTAAGTATCACTCGACCGACTTTGCCTTGCGGCGTTCCTGAGTTAAACTCAGGACAACTCAATCATAACTATGCAACTTATTTGCCGACAACATAAAACTCGACGCCAAATTTCGTGCCGAAGCACGACGCCTACGTTGAAACCAAATCTTAGGCCCAATATTGTGTTCTAACTATACACACACATTCAACTCAACTCAATCCAAAGGCACACATGCGGGTTTGCCGCCATGCCGACACATCTATATGAATTTGGTCACTGACTCCCAGAGCCATCGTGGACTCCTTTAGCTTGTTAGGCGGCCGCCCTTGCCAGCGCGAGTAGCGAGCTCTGCTTCAAGACTCTGCGCTAACTTGTGCGGTCATCCAGCACGTGCTAATGTTGCTTCTCAAGAACCGGTCCCCGTCCGCTTGGGTCACCGTTCGAGGAAACTCAACCTTGTCGACAAGTTGTCCATGACTATGCAAGACTCGACTTAAGCTGACATCTCACACAGTCATTCTACCTCTAGTATTATCATCTCTTTCAGGGCCAAGTTCAATACTTCTCAATTCTGAGACCGCATCGACGACCCGTAGTCGCGAGCATTCTTCTGTCTTGCCTCGACGACCCAGTCACGAGCATTCTTCTTTCTTGCCCTATCATTTCACTCAACTCAAGAACAACTAATTGAAACACTTTCCAAACTTAATGAATCAACCGTGGCCCGTGCCTTAAAACACTAAGTCCGTAACATCGTGCAACCAACTTGAACTCTATGCGACACCACCGTCCAAGACATACTCTATATGACGGGCTTTGAGACCGTAAGACTATGTTATTATACCCAGTCGTAAAACTTGTAGGACCATGCTTGGAATGACTTAGGTCGACCACCATCACTTTGCATAACTTAATCAAGCCTACAACTTAACCCAAGGGACGAGCAAAGGCTACGTCAAGCCTTGCATCGTGGAAGCGTGCATGCTTTATCGAGCATTTACGCGGGCGATGTCTATGACTTAGGCTAACTCTTAGCTTTTGCACAGAAGACCAACTTTTCTTCTCCTAAGCCACGGGACGAAGGACCGAGTGTCATTTTCAAAGCACGCCGTGCACCAACTCTAAGACGGCCGTTGGACCTTTCCATATTCTAACTCAATTCGACCCGTCGGGATTATTGTCTTTAGCTATGTGAATTTACCTCTTTTATTATCAAGCCTACTTGTGTAAGTTGAAAACATGCAATTTATTATGTGAAGGCTAAGATGAGGCAAGTTCACCGAAACTACCCCACCTGAGCGAGCGGTCGCCTTGACCGAGCGATGTGTTCATGCAGCCGTTGCAAGGCTAAGTTCGAACGCCGTCGGCGTTTCGATTTCCTTCGATTGACTGAGCGGGACGGGGCACTACATCATACACCACTCAGAAAAAATTTCGTCCTTGAAACTAACTGAGTACACTTATCGACTTATCCTTTACTCAACATTCAAGAACTCTCGCACACACTACGCCTATGCGTTTCCCAAATTCGAGCCACGCTCGTACTACCCACAATCCTTTTCTTCTAAACTCACGATTTTAAAATCCTCGATACTTCCCCGTTCCTCAAGTCTCACTTGAATTCAACGTATCACTTAGTATAGATCGTGCACATATTTCAGGCGTCCCCAAAATATATGTATTTTAGCCAAGCCTCGTGATAGCGAATTCTGCCATTACCACTCGAGTCGGATCGTGCACATATTCAAGTGTCCCTGATGTACATGCATGTCAACCGATACTCGCGAGTGGTGCCTCCACAAATCCTACCACTGCGCACTCGGACGTCTGCCTAACCGCTAGGCTATGTCTTTCCGTCAGTATTGGAATCATAGTTCCCAAACAATAATATCAACACTGACCCCATCCTAAGGTCAAACCAAATTGATAGTACGGGGTTTTCTACCCAAGCTCGCATTACTCCGATTTCTAAACTTCAAGCATGGATTGTCTACACACATTCCAACATTTGTCGCACGGGGTCCGAGTCATTCAGCAAAGCCATCCTACGATAACTCACGTTTCAACCAATTCCTTGACATATCAATATCACTTCGTTCATCAAGCCATTTCACATAGTCTATTTCTTCGAACACGTTCGACATAATACGCCTATCAATCATTCCAAGTCAAGCACGCTACGACACAATTCATCGCTAAACCATAATTCACATTCCATACTCCCTAAGTCATTTATCCCAATTTACGAAATCGATCATAAGGTCATCTGACTTAACAATACGTTGCGCCCCGATCTCATGCGAGTCAGATTATCCACGGTGGGCATGAATCACCATGCACGCTTCCGCGGGATAATCATCCTTATCGGGACGTAACTCTTGTTCGAGTCTAGACTAATTCATTCTCGATGTGCGGATTGGACCTATTCAATCCTCAAGTTTATTTCATTCATCAATCGCAAGTCCTAACATTCTCAAATTTCCCTTCGCATCAAACCGACAAGTCGAGACAATCAAAGTTGCCGCGTCCTGATTTTCTCAGTTCGATCATTCCCGCGACATGAATCACCATGTCAGCGCTCACGCGGAACAATCGCCCCAAATCCGATGCAACGCATGTGCGAGGCTAGAGTTGCGCTCGCGCAAGGCAAGATCGTCGACGTTGTGGTTATCCGCGTAACCATCAAGACACAATCATTTTTATCTAACATTCACCTCAATCAAAGTCCTAAGTATTGCATCCAACCGAATAATAACACTTGCACGATCGTCATTCGTCGAGTCAGAGTACCCCCGAGTTATCGTATATCGATCTTTGATACACCTCAATACCATCGATGATATGCGTAACCTGACGATCTTCCTTTGCAACCAATTTCGAGTCGTACGAATGATGCTATCGTCCAACTGGATATTCTCCTCGACATTCAAAATCAATTTCGATCATTATCGCTCGAATCATTCACAACATCGATTTCCTCAATCAATAGATCGACATCTCTGAAGCTATCGCATACACCACTCAGGGATGAAGTCATTCAACAAATCCTTAACTTATCATTCGAATCAAAATTGACTTCTTCAAATCCCGTTCGAACCATTCCTCGAATTTCCAAGCACGCTCATCTATATCGCACCGACGATATCGTCGCTCGATAGCACCCTTATCGATAGTCATCCCGCTTACTCAATCAAGTTCAATCCATTCTTGTCTGACACAATTTGAATCCCGCACTCGACTTTTCTAAGGTCGACGCAACTTTGGTGTATATGCCCAGCCCGACTTAGCCAACCGTGCTTACGCAAACCATCCTTCTTGTTTCTTTTCAAAAACTGTTCTTCTACGTTTTGCAAAATAGTTAGACTTATTGTATGGACATTCCGTGGGACATTTGAGAAGAGAGCGCACCAACGATATCAATATGGGGAAGCAACAATTCAGAGTTTGCGGAAAAACAAAGTTAAAGAATTCAATCGATAGTCCAAGGACGTAAAGCCGTGCTCTGATACCATTATGTCACGCCCCGCTCCCGTAGGAGCGATCGTCCTAGCTAAGACGTGATGCCGCACGAGCCTAGATTGCGTTCGTGCAAGGCGGGTTCCATAACGGCCGATTTCAGCGGCTGCGACAGGGTCGTCGCACAGAAGTCCCATGCAGAGATATTGAAACATGCAGCGGAAATTTAGATCAAAAACGGGTTATTCAAAAGAAGCTCTTTTATTGATATTGAAACAAGGTTACAATGGGGCGCAAGGCCAAGATTACAAGTCTCTCAAGCTCACTCTTCTCACATTTTACAAGTTTACTCAGCTCTCTCTCATCTCTTAATTACAAGTCTTGATCCAGCGGAAGCTTCGGAAGGCGACGTCCATACATTATGTCCCGTATAAGTCTTTAATCCATGCGGCCGCACGCTTCGAATCGCTAAGGAACTCCATGTCTCGACGCATCCAAGCGAGCTCTGCGCCACGAGCTTCTACCTGTGCCTGCACATGTAAACTATATGGGTGTCAGTACTCAACTGTACTGGTGGAATGAGCTCCTCGCCCACCCATAAAAAACCAACACGTTAATTTACTTTGTGCAGCTTAGTCCCCTTTTGTATTGTCTTTCTACTCTTGCCTTATGATCAGTTTTAGGACAGACGCCTTGGCCTATTTTGTGTCTCTAGACCATCCCGTGCTTGTATCAACAACGTTAACCTATCAAGTCGTATTTGCCTTGCGGCCCAAAATCAGAGACGCAACTACGCGGTAGTACCCAATTTCCTTATGACCGTGCTACAAATCCTTTGTGCCGTGCCTCGCAACTATGTGCGACTCAACCATATCGCCGCCTCGCGGCCCTTGCTACTTTGATCACCAACTGACCAAATCGAGACTTGTGGCTAAGTATCGCTCGACCGACTTTTCCTTGCGACGTTTTTGACTTAAACTCAGGACAACTCAATCATAACTATGCAACTTATATGCCGACAACATAAAACTCGACGCCACATTTCGTGCCGAAGCACGACGCCTACGTTGAAACCAAATCTTAGGCCCAACATTGTGTTCTAACTATACACATATATTTAACTCAACTCAATCCAAAGGCACACATGCGGGTTTGCCGCCATGCCGACACATCTATATAAATTTGGTCACTGACTCCCAGAGCCATCGTGGACTCCTTTAGCTTGTTAGGCGGCCGCCCTTGCCAGCGCGAGTAGCGAGCTCCGCTGCAAGACTCTGCGCTAACTTGTGCGGTCATCCAGCACGTGCTAATGCTGCTTCTCAAGAACCGGTCCCCGTCCGCTTGGGTCACCGTTCGAGGAAACTCTACCTTGTCGACAAGTTGTCCATGACCATGCAAGACTCGACTCAAACTGACATCTCACACAGTCATTCTACCTCTAGTGTTATCATCTCTTTCAGGGCCAAGTTCAATACTTCTCAATTCTGAGACCGTCTCGACGACCCGTAGTCGCGAGCATTCTTCTGTCTTGCCTCGACGACCCAGTCGCGAGCATTCTTCTTTCTTGCCCTATCATTTCAATCAACTCAAGAACAACTATTTGAAACACTTTCCAAACTTAATGAATCAACCGTGGCCCGTGCCTTAAAATACTAAGTCCGTAACATCGTACAACCAACTTGAACTCTATGCGACACCACCGTCCAAGACATACTCTATATGACGGGCATTGAGACCGTAAGACTATGTTGTTATACCCAGTCGTAAAACTTGTAGGACCGTGCTTGGAATGACTTAGGTCGACCACCATCACTTTGCATAACTTAATCAAGCCTACAACTTAACCCAAGGGACGAGCAAAGGCTACGTCAAGCCTTGCATCGTGGAAGCGTGCATGCTTTATCGAGCATTTATGCGGGCGACGCCTATGACTTAGGCTAACTCTTAGCTTTTGCACCGAAGACCAACTTTCCTTCTCCCAAGCCACGGGACGAAGGACCGAGTGTCATTTTCAAAGCACGTCATGCACCAACTCTAAGACGGCCGTTGGACCTTTCCATATTCTAACTCAATTCGACCCGTCGGGATTATTCCCTTTAGCTATGTGAATTTGTCTCTTTTATTATCAAGCCTACTTGTGCAAGTTAAAAATATGCGATTTATTACGTGAAGGCTAAGATGAGGCAAGTTCACCGAAACTACTCCACCTGAGCGAGCGATCGCCTTGACCGAGCGATGTCTTCATGCAGCCGTTGCAAGGCTAAGTCCGAACGCCGTCGACGTTTCGATTTCCTTCGATTGACTGAGCGGGACGGGGCCCTACAGGTTGGCTGCGCTTAGACGTCGCCTACGCCATCACCTGCAATCATATAAGCAACTGATTAGAACACTGTATTATTCAAGAAATTCGATACAAATGCGAAGTTCAAAAATACAAGCCACGAAACCATCGAAAATATTCACGAAAATGCATTCACGAAAACTAAAGCCAAAGCAAGTACGACATAAAATGCAGAGTAATGGGAGGTTTCTCCCGACTCAGTCGCAGAGCCAATCCTTGAGGTGCAACCCGCTGAATATGAGACTTGATTCCGAAGAATCCTTTCCATAAAGAGAAAAGGATCTTAATTCAATTATTCCTGTTTGTAACCCCTCTTTCTGAATTTTTCAATATTTGTATTTGTATTTTTGTATTTTAAGTGAATCCTCCTCGAATCATATAAACATGAATTTTCTACTATATTTGATTCCAAGAATAAAAACTAATTAGAATTATATTTTGAAATTACTATTTAATTCAATAGAAATATTTTCTCTTAACATTCATTATCGACATTACAAAAAATTGTTGGTTTATTATTTTTAACTTTCAAAACATTTATTTCGAAAATGATTTCGAAAATGACAAATATTTTGTAGACTGCTAATTTAATAAAAATATGTTCGATGACAATTGAATACTATTTATAATTATAGTTACTGATTTAAATGGAAAAATATATTATTTGATTGATATTAATTCATCTGTTTAAATTGTTTGTTATTAGCAAAATATTTGTTTAAACTAATATCAATGATTAGAATTTTTATAATGATAATATCATATTTCTTTCATAACAATCAGTTATTTAATTAAGATTCCATTAAAAGAGTTTTAAAGTTTACTTAGTTATAGAATTCCAATAGAGAGAATAGCATATTTTTATCATATAAAGTTATGCTAATTTGGATAAACCAAAATCGGTAACTAAGCCTTGGACTTTGCTAACCATACACATATACATTATCATATACAATCGTGAAATCCGATCCCCTCTACTTGTTCCTGATATTTCCTCCCTGTATATGTACCTCCCCACGATTTCCACGATGCAAAACAAAACCCCCATGAATGCAGCAACACTCCTTGGCCGACCACCACCATTATCGTGTCCAATACATTTCAACACAAAGAATGCCCAACCACCGAACCAGAACCACCACCATAATCATACTGCCTTCACCATCTCCTCATCATCGCCATCACCATCTCCTCATCATCGTCTTTCATCAACAGACACCCGATCCACTGCCACTACCACAAATAAAACACCACCACCATCACCATCGTGTCGACATGTCCATGTCCACTACAACCATACCATCCCTTCTGTATCCAAAACATCAGGACACACCATCAAATATACAAAACCAAAATACAACCCTGACCATAACCTAATCCTGACCTTGCTCCTCTGGCATCGTATCCCTCCGGTCAACCCGGTCGACGGTGCCTGCGAAGTCCTCATTTTGGGTTCAGAAGTAACCCCGTGGACGGCTAGCGGGCGGTCTGTACGCCATCCGTGCGTCCGCACCGGCCCAGTGGCCCGACCTCCTCGACGCCTCGCCGAGAAATTCCCCGACGGGTGTTGGTGATCCGCACGATTCCCTCCTGCCGCTCATGCCAAGCCATCTCGACGCTGACCGTCGAACTCTTTCCTGCGTCGTACGAGTCTCGTCCCGAATCCGGTGAGCCGCGCAACCAGAAACCGTCCCGATCGAGTTTCGGTGGAGTCCTTCGCTGTCACGCCCCGCTCCCGTAGGAGCGATCGTCCTCGCTAAGGCGTGATGCCGCACGAGCCTAGATTGCGCTCGTACAAGGCAATTCCATAACGGCCGATTACATCGGCGGCTACGAAGTCGTCGCACAGAAGTCCCAAGCAGAAACATTGAATACATTGTAGCGGAATATAAAGAAGAACACAAGTCATTCAAAAGAATCTCTTTTATTGATATTGAATACAAGATTACATTTGTGGGCGCAAGGCCAAATTACAATGTCTTTCGTGCTCACTTTTCTCTCGTTTACAAGTCACTCTGCTCTCTCTCATCTCTTGATACAATACTTGAATCCAGCGGAAGCTTCGGAAGGCGATGTCCATACATTATGTCCTGTATAAGTCTTCAATCCACGCGGGCGTACGTAGGGGTGAGCATCGGTTCGGTTCGGTCCGAACCGAACCGAAAAAATTAAAACCGAACTCAAAACCGAACCGACCAAATCAAAACCGAACCGAACCGAATTGGTTCAGAACCGAACCTGAACCGAACCGAATTGGTTCGGTTCGGTTCATCGGTTTTTCGGTTTTATATATATATATATATATATATATATATATATATATATATATATATATATATATATATATATATAAACCGGTTTTAAAGTTCGGTTTTCGGTTCGGTTCGAAAACCGAACCCAAAAACCGAAAACCGAACCGAAAATCCAAAAAAACCGAACCTCTAAACCGACAACCGAACCGTTTAAAAAAAAACCGAACCGAAACCTTATTTCGGTTCGGTTCGGATCGGTTTTCGGTTTTAAACCGAGTTTTGCTCACCCCTAGGCGTACGCTTCGAATCGCCAAGGAACTCCGTGCCTCGACGCATCCAAGCGAGCTCCGCGCCACAAGCTTCTACCTGTGCCTGCACATGAAACACTGTGTGGGTGTCAGTACCACTGTACTGGTGGAGTGAGCTCCTCGCCCACCCATACAAAACCAACACGTTTATTTACTTTGTGCAACATAAACCCTTTTACGATTGTCTTTCTATTCTTGCCTTAGGATCGGATTTAGGACCGGTGCCTTAGCGTAACTTGTGTATCGGAACCATCCCGTGCTTGCAATGTCAACGTTAACTCATACTTTGTCTCTAGACCACTTCTCGCTGCCCACAACGTTAGCCTATCAAGTCGTGTTTGCCTTACGGACATAATCAGAGACGCAACTACACGAAAGACTCCATTTCCTTGCCTCTAGGCCTTTTTCGTGCTTGCATTGTTGACGCACCGACTTATACTTGTCTTTTGTGCCAAACTCTGGGACGTAACGACTCGGTCGTGCCATAACTCGATTCGTGCTTCAATATCTCCGAGGCAGTGCCTCCTAGCTTAGTCTCGCCTACACTTGTGTTGTGACAACGCGGCTGTGCCTCATATTTCGAGGCCGTGCCCAATAACTCAACGTAACTTCATACAACTTGCCCTACGGCCCTTTTCGACTTAACTCGCAACAGCTCAAGCCTAACTCATACAAACTCTATACCAACAACTTAACACTCGACGCCACATCTCGTGCCGAAGCACGTCGCCTTCGCTGTAGCCAAATCTTAGGCTCAGACATTGTGTCTTTTTCACTCATACATATTCAACTTAATCCAAAGGCACCTACGCGGATTGCCGCCCGTGTCGACACATCAATATGAATGGTCACTGGCCTAACCAGCCATTTTGGACGTAGCCTGGCAAACGGGACCCTTGCACCGCCGGTTGCGATCCTCGCTGCAAGTCCCCGTACTACCAATCGCCTTTCCAGCGTTGCTTATTACCCAGCTCGGCTACAATCAGTTCTTCCTAGGCCGAGTCGGTCTCGTGGCCCCGGTTGCCGCTCGAAGAACTGCCCTTTGTCGACAAGTCGTCCATGACCACGCGCCTACGCTAACTTCTAGACTTAACGTAATGCATGGTCTCATTATTATTACAGTTCCTTTGTTTTACTCTTTCCACTTTTCGTACTTCCTTTGCAGAGCCCCTAACCAGGGTTGCCTCGGCGACTGAACCACAGTCCCGACATATTTCCTCTCGGCGACTAACCATCGCTTAGACTTAACGTTCTTTGAACTCAGGGAACGGCTACTGCATAGCCTTCCAACTTAACTTGAACATAACATGTTTCTTTAAGTACCAACAGAACGTGGCTAACTTTCTAATAAACCAACCGTGACTTGTGCCTCTAAACCGACTCGTGTTCTACGCAATGCTATCGCCCAAGTCATACTTCATATGATGGGCCTTGGGGTCGTGGGACTATTTATCTTGACAACCGCAGAATGAGCGGGACAGCACGTAGAATAACTTAGGTCGACCGGCATCACTTTTGCCTAACTCACTCAAGCCTACAACTTAACCCAAGGGACGAGCAAAGGCTATGCCAAGCCTTGCGGGACAGGACCGTGCATGCTTTAGCAAGCATTTGTGCGGGCGACGCCTATGACTTAGGCTAACTCTCAGCTTTTGCACCGAAGACCAACTTTCCTTATTCCAAGCCACGGGAAGAAGGACCGAGTGTCATTTTCAAAGCACGCCGTGCACGAACTCTAAGCCGACCGTGGGACGTTTTCCATGTTCTAACTCATTTTGACCCGTCGGGATTATTCCCTTAGCTATGTGGATTCGTCTCTTTTATTATTAAGCCTACTTGTGCAAGTTAAAAACATGATTTATTATGTGAAGGCAAAGATGAGGCAAGTTCACCGAAACTACCCCACCTGAGCGACGTCTCCGAGCAAGCCGTTGCAAGGCTAAGGCCGAACGCCGTCGGCGTTTCGATTCCTCCGATTGACTTTGCGGGACGGGGCACTACAACATACACCACTCAGAACAAGCCTCGTCCTCGAGACTTTCCTGAAGGCAAGTCATCCTACCATTTCTATGGCCAAGACTTAATCGTACGCACACACCCACGCGTTCCTTCGATTCCGAGCCACGCTCGCACTATTATCAATCTTTCCTTTAACATGATTTTAAGATCTCGACACACTCCCATCTTTCAAGCCTTGCTTGAACTAGTCGTATCACTTGGCTGGATCGTGCACGCATTCCAAGCGTCCCCAAAATACATGCATTCAGCCAAGCCGCATGATAGAAAATTTGTCATTCTTACTCGAGTCGTATCGTACACATACCCAAGCGTCCCTGAAATATATGCATGTCAGCCGAATCTCGTGAGCAGGGTTTTCTACATTCGTGATTCACGCTATCCATCCATGCCAATCCTCAAGATCAATCATTCCGATTACTAAAATAGGGCGTCTCGCCTAACCGCTAGGCTAATTCTTTTCGAGGCTAAGTCAATGTCAGGATTGGAATCATAGTTTCCAAACAATAATGCCAACACTGACCCCAATCCTAGGGTCAAACCAAAGTCGATCATACGGGGTCTTCTACCCAAGCTCGCGTCACTCAGATTTCTAAACATCGAGCACGATCACCTAATTCGTATTACGGCACGCGTTGCGTATATTCAAATCCCTTCGATTCACCAATTCTAACCAATTCATGCATTCGATCACGAGGTCGTCTCGCTCGACAATACGTTGTGCCCCAATCTCACGCGAGTCCGATTATCCACGGCGGTTCATGAATCACCACACAACGCTCCCGCGGAATAATCATTCTCATCGGAGCGTAACTCTTGTTTGAGTTTAGACTCATTCATTCTCGATACGCGGATTAGACCTACTCAATCCTCAAGTTCAATCGACAAGCACACCAATTCAATCTCGAGTCTATCCTCGCGTCAAACCACAAGTCGAAGCACAATTTGTCGCACCATGCAAGTTCGACCACTCCCGCTGTATGAATCACCATACCAGCGCTCACGCAGAGTGATCGCCATAATCGGTATGACGCATGTGCGAGGCTGGAGTTGCGCTCACATAAGACAAGAACGTCAACATTGTGGTTATCGACAAAGCAAATCCAAACATTCCAGTTTTCATCCAAGCCAAGTTCGATCATCATTCGTTCAACTTAGAAAATCCTCGAGCCAAGTCTATCTTTTCCTTGACACATTTTAACATCTCGATTATAACATCCATCGGAACAATGATATTTGTACGATCGTCATTTGCCGAGTCAGAGTACCCCCGAGTTATCGCATATCGATCTTTGATACGCCTCAATACCATCGACGATATGCGTAACCTGACGATCTTCCTTCGTAACCAATTTAGAGTCGTGCGACTTGATGCTATTGTCCGAACTGGATATACCACCATTCCTAGATATTCAAGATCAAGTTTGATCGCTATTCCTCAAGCTCGTTCCAAGAACATTGTTCAAAAACTCAAGTCACATTTTATTTGAATCAATCCGAAATCGTACGCACGATCCTCTAAGTTTCCTCGATCAAGACCATTCATTTTATTCATCGTTTCGAATCGTGTTCTAACTCGCGTTGCACAATCACAAGTTGTCCGAACGAGATGCTCGTTCGGGACATTCGAAGTCACAACCAACTAAGAGTGACGCGTTCTAAGGCTTTGCGCGATCGCATCGCCTCGCCGACATACTCGTAATCCTCAATATTCACTCGAACAATTTCCAAGACGAACCATACACCACTCGGATTCGAGCCACTCGACTAGTCGTCAACACTCATTCTTATTCTTCTCCGAACCTATCACATACACCACTCGGATTCAAGCCATACGATCTAGTCCTCAATCACATTCGCGTCATTCGCTAAGACATCCTTCAGATTCGTTCGACGAATCGCTAGCGTAGTCGCTCGCGTCGTATCGACGCACTAAGTCGTTCGGACTATTTCCTCGAAATCCAAATCAATCTTCCGTGTACACCTAAGTGTTAGTCCGATAGCGTTCCTATCGATAGACACTCTAAGTATATCTCCGTTCCTGACCGAGCGATACTTGTTATCGCTTGCGATTCGTTTGCACCAAGGGTCGAGGTGCGCGACGCGAAACACAACTTAGCCAAAAGGCCGTGTGCATAGCCATCACGTGCGGACTATATTCCGAGTTTGCACGCTCAATTGCTAGGGTCGACGTTGGACTAATTAGGCATGCACGCGACTTGCTAAGGTCAACGTAGGACTATTCGGGCACACGTGCGACTTTGCTAACATTGGCACATATTTTCTATCGAGTCAAGTTTGCAACGTTCGGCACAAAGGCCCTATCGACGCATTTGGCAACGGCCTACCGATGCGTCAGATTGAACGATTGTACGAGCTTTTGAAAATATTTAGACTTATTGTATGGACATGCCGAGGGACATTTGAGAGAGAGAGCACCAACGATAACAACTTGCGAAAGCAACAGAGTTTTGCGGAAACATCGAAGTTAAAGAATTCAATCGACGGTCCAAGGACGTAAAGCCGTGCTCTGATACATTATGTCACGCCCTGCTCCCGTAGGAGCGATCGTCCTCGCTAAGGCGTGATGCCGCACGAGCCTAGATTGCGCTCGTGCAAGGCAATTCCATAACGGCCGATTACATCGGCGGCGACGGGGTCGTCGCACAGAAGTCCCAAGCAGAAACATTGAATACATTGCAGCAAAATATAAAGAAGAACACAAGTCATTCAAAAGAATCTCTTTTATTGATATTGAATACAAGATTACATTTGTGGGCGCAAGGCCAAATTATAATGTCTCTCGTACTCACTTTTCTCTCGTTTACAAGTCACTCTGCTCTCTCTCATCTCTTGATACAATACTTGAATCCAGCGGAAGCTTCGGAAGGCGATGTCCATACATTATGTCCTGTATAAGTCTTCAATCCACGCGGGCGCACGCTTCGAATCGCCAAGGAACTCCGTGCCTCGACGCATCCAAGCCAGCTCCGCGCCACGAGCTTCTACCTGTGCCTGCACATGAAACACTGTGTGGGTGTCAGTACCACTGTACTGGTGGAGTGAGCTCCTCGCCCACCCATACAAAACCAACACGTTCATTTACTTTGTGCAACATAAACCCTTTTACGATTGTCTTTCTATTCTTGCCTGAGGATCGGATTTAGGACCGGCGCCTTAGCGCAACTTGTGTATCGGAACCATCCTGTGCTTGCAATGTCAACGTTAACTCATACTTTGTCTCTAGACCACTTCTCGCTGCCCACAACGTTAGCCTATCAAGTCGTGTTTGCCTTACGGCCATAATCAGAGACGCAACTACACGAAAGACTTCATTTTCTTGCCTCTAGGCCTTTCTCGTGCTTGCATTGTCGACGCACCGACTTATACTTGTCTTTTGTGCCAAACTCTGGGACGTAACGACTCGGTCATGCCATAACTCGATTCGTGCTTCAATATCTCCGAGGCAGTGCCTCCTAGCTTAGTCTCGCCTACACTTGTGTTATGACAACGCGGCTGTGCCTCATATTTCGAGGCCGTGCCCAATAACTCAATGTAACTTCATACAACTTGCCCTACGGCCCTTTTCGACTTAACTCGTAACAGCTCAAGCCTAACTCATACAAACTCTATACCAACAACTTAACACTCGACGCCACATCTCGTGCCGAAGCACGTCGCCTTCGCTGTAGCCAAATCTTAGGCTCAGACATTGTGTCTTTTTAACTCATACATATTCAACTCAATCCAAAGGCACCTACGCGGATTGCCGCCCGTGCCGACACATCTATATGAATGGTCACTGGCCTAACCAGCCATTTTGGACGTAGCCTGGCAAACGGGACCCTTGCACCGCCGGTTGCGATCCTCGCTGCAAGTCCCCGTACTACCAATCGCCTTTCCAGCGTTGCTTATTACCCAGCTCGGCTACAATCAGTTCTTCCTAGGCCGAGTCGGTCCCGTGGCCCCGGGTTGCCGCTCGAATAACTGCCCCTTGTCGACAAGTCGTCCATGACCACGCGCCTACGCTAACTTCTAGACTTAACGTAATGCATGGTCTCATTATTATCACAGTTCCTTTGTTTTACTCTTTCCACTTTTCGTACTTCCTTTGTAGAGCCCCTAACCAGGGTTGCCTCGGCGACTGAACCACAGTCCCGACATATTTCCTCTCGGCGAGTAACCATCGCTTAGACTTAACGTTCTTTGAACTCAGGGAACGACTACTGCATAGCCTTCCAACTTAACTTAAACATAACGTGTTTCTTTAAGTACCAACAGAACGTGGCTAACTTTCCAATAAACCAACCGTGACTTGTGCCTCTAAACCGACTCGTGTTCTACGCAATGCTATCGCCCAAGTCATACTTCATATGATGGGCCTTGGGGTCGTGGAACTATTTATCTTGACAACCGCAGAATGAGCGGGACAACACGTAGAATAACTTAGGTCGACCGGCATCACTTTTGCCTAACTCACTCAAGCCTACAACTTAACCCAAGGGACGAGCAAAGGCTATGCCAAGCCTTGCGGGACAGGACCGTACATGCTTTAGCAAGCATTTATGCGGGCGACGCCTATGACTTAGGCTAACTCTCAGCTTTTGCACCGAAGACCAACTTTCCTTCTCCCAAGCCACGGGACGAAGGACCGAGTGTCATTTTCAAAGCACGCCGTGCACCAACTCTAAGCCGACCGTGGGACGTTTTCCATGTTCTAACTCATTTTGACCCGTCGGGATTATTCCCTTAGCTATGTGGATTCGTCTCTTTTATTATTAAGCCTACTTGTGCAAGTTGAAAACATGATTTATTATGTGAAGGCAAAGATAAGGCAAGTTCACCGAAACTACCCCACCTGAGCGACGTCTCCGAGCAAGCCGTTGCAAGGCTAAGGCCGAACGCCGTCGGCGTTTCGATTCCTCCGATTGACTTTGCGGGACGGGGCACTACATTCGCCTCCACGTCAGGGAGAGCGCCTCGCCACCCTACGCCGCCTCAGCCGAACCGACCGTTGACCCCGTGCCTCGCAGTAAGCCGCGCCTCCAAGACGGCCGGAGCCCTCCGTGAGACCTTGTGCCGCAGCCTGCCCGGCAGGATCGATTCCACCGCCGTACCACACCGAGAAATCCACCTTCGCGCCTCCGGCCAGTGCCGCCTTGATGCGAGCGCCGCGCCGCGTCGTCCCCTCCGCCGACCGCCGGGTTCTCATCCTCCAGCACTAGCGAGCCGCTCCTCCACGTGTTTCCGTCCGCACAAGCCAACTCGGTTAGTCCCTCTTCCCGCTGCTCTAATTTGCTCACTCTCTTGGAAAAGGAAATGGAAGAAAAGGAAAGGAAAGAGGAAGTTGCATTCCTCATCGCACTTTCTTTATCTCTTCCCTTTTCTTTCTTTTTGACTTTGGGGTTTCCTTTGGTAAAGAAGGACAACAACAACTTTTGCTGTTAACTTTGGTGTTCAACAGAATACAGTAAACGAGGGAGGAGAGAACATATTACTTTAAAGTCTCATTAATTGAATTGATGATTAAGAGGTTATTGAAAATGGCAGTAGTTGGATTATATTAAAAATATGTATAGTGCATTTATTATGTTACAGTAAAGTAATGTATATACAATATTTGATTAGTATTATACTATGTACATATGGTTGTACACACATATGTTGATAAAAGTTTTCTTTTATTATTATTATCTTTAGTAGTTGGTTTCATTAAATAAATAAATAAAAATTTTCTTCAAATTAATTTGGTGACAAGTGTGGTGGAGTTTGACCATATATATCATTTCAAAACTGATTTCAAGGCTTGGATATATAACTGCATTTTATGGCTTTTTAAATATAGTTCCCAATAATATATATATATATATATATATATATATATATATATATATATATATATATATATATATATATATATATATATTGAATAATATTCTTCCAAAAAATTCATATGGAAATAAACATTATATTGGGCTTGGGCCCTATATAAATCCTCCGGTTTTGAAACAATGTCCCTATTTGTTTCTAAGAAAAATAAATATTTTCTAAAAATATTTTAACTAATTATATCATTATTATTAATATTGTTTTTTGACTATTATTAGTATGATTATTAACGTCATTAGAGTTAATCTTCTATTAAATAGATATATAAATATTTCCAAAAAGATTTTATGGTGTTTTCTTAAGGACTTTCAAAAGAGTTCTATAAGTTTTCTGAAAACATATTTTAAATTTATATACATTAGGATTAAAGGGGGGTAACTTTTCTTAGATCAGAAATTTCCTATTAGATTAATTCTAAATCGTGACTAATCACCCCTCATATGTTTCTTGCGACTGTGGACTTCTTTATGAACCCTAGACAATCGGACTATACTGGACCCAACGGGATTGTCGGTTTCACCAGCAAAGGACTCAGGCAAGTGCACTTTCTGGCTGCTTTCAATTCTGATAGTTTTGTTCAGTACATATCATACATATGCTCTCTTGCTTGATGACACGATGGACACACGAGATAGTATCATGGACCCCTACTTATTATATTCTCGTCTTACCATGTTTTCGTGTTTTGTGACTTGTTTGGGTCCATGTGTACCAGTCGGGAGGAGAAATATCTTAGTAGACGTGTGAACTACCCTTTCTATCCCCCGTGTCTATCGTGGAGAATAGCAGTCGTACATTTCACGTGCGGGGTGCCTGATTTACCCCTTAGCCGTTCACACGTCGAAATTGATATTTCAACACACATAGATAGTTGTCTTTCGTTATTTCTTTACTTTCTCACCACTTGACATGTCACCATGTTTTCATACTCTTTTCTAGTTGACCTGCCATGTTCTATGATTCCTGCTTTTATTCTAGATTTACCATGATATCAGTTTACTTTCTAGTTTTTTTTTCCATATATGCTATTTTCATGTATTGTCAACTCTATTATGTTGCGAATAGCTTGTCGGTTTGTGTGCTTATTCCATTCCTGACTGGAAACCAACATTTTCAGGTTGGCTGCGGCTATTCTTAGTACTGGAGAAACATGGGTGTACTTGCAGGCCAAAATCTAGAGATTAGATAGATGTGTTGTAAATCATTTCAATATGTAAGAGCATTGTACTTTCTTTAAATATAAATCTTGTAATTTGATTTAGAAATATGAATGAGAAATAAAGATATTCATCATGTAATTTTGAGCATCATGGCCTTGACAGCGTTCTACCGCCGACTCTGCGACGTAGGATGGCTTGGACACGCACTCGTATCCCGAAAAGCGGGTGCGGGTCGTGACATTGTTCGATCGATTCAAACTTGTCATGACCCGTACCCGCTTTTCGGACGCGAGCTCGCGAGCAAGCCAGCTACGCATTAAGCGGACTCCAGCCCGACTGGAATACGTAAACGCTGTCACGGCTATGGTATACTGCCAAATCATGGCAAACACATCTATATCTCAAATCCACAATAGGTGTACGAAATAAGAATGAATACTTTGGGTCGTGATCTGCAGCCCACTGGCATAAATATTCGATAAATGTCCAATAAATAGGATATATCATGATAATGAAAGGAAAGCACGAGCTGGATGAATTGGATAATAAACATGGTATCAATACCTGAATCTCACAAGCAATATCGTAATCATTTGAAACCCACAAGCGTCATAATCATCCGCCATCTAGAACTGCTAACTAACTCCACGCAATAACTAACCTGAAGAGATCATCAGGTCCTCAGGGGCTATAGCAAGATACATAAAAACTTGTCTATCTAGCAGTTTAATCATGCATAAACTATAAACAAGATATAAGCAAGGATGAGACATACACTTGACAAGAGACTACGACCAAACTGTTAACAAGTGACTAACGATAAGGGCTACTGACATGTGACTATGAACTGGAACACAAGAACAACTACACGTAACTGAACTGCTGGATGAACAAGTGAACACAAGATCAATGGAATACCAAACCCTCACCCCGAGTGGACTCGCAGGTTTGAACTAATCACTAACCCTCGTCCTGAGTGTGGACTCTCTGGTTAGTTCACGGCAAGGCACCCTCGTTCCGAGTGT
>JANAVB010040619.1:14829130-14844130 GCA_029216955.1 Iris pallida
AGTGAACACGAGATCAATGGAATACCAAACCCTCGCCCTGAGTAGACTCACAGGTTTGAACTAATCACTAATCCTCGTCCAGAGTGTTGACTCTCTGGTTAGTTCACGACAAGGCACCCTCGTCCCGAGTGTGGACTCTCTGGTGCAAATAAATAAGTCAACATCCTCATCCTGAGTGTGGACTCACGGATATAAACAGATCAAGACAATCACCCTCGTCCCAAGTGTGGACTCTCTGGTGCAAATGGTCAACCCTCATCCCAAGTGTGGACTTTTTGGTTGAGGAAACGATAACAAGGATTTATCAGTTCAATTACACGTATTCGTTCTATGACACGAATCAGTCGAGGTATAAGTAACAACAAGGTACAACTCAGTTAAGACCCAGGTACGGACAACTCTAATATGAACTCATAAGGTGAACAAGCCTGGCATATCTACACTATTAAGTCATGAAGATGATATACAGGCAAGTCAATGAACTAGTGAACATGGTATAAAGAACATATATAAATCAAGTCGACTAGAGAACTGATAATAACATATAAATCCATAGAACTAGAGTAACAAAATGATAACCAAATAATCACAGGAAAAACTATAAGCATGAAATTAAATTATAGAGGGAGGCAAGGTATCTTGCCTGGTGATAACACGAAGAACCAACAATACACCGTCAACTGGTATGCCATAAAGTCCAAATCTCACAACTGTCTCCGAAAGCTGAAACAGACATTGCTAACATTCTCAGAATAGTCAAATTAGCTAGGATTGCCTATCTTTAAGTCTAATTATGGACACAGGAGCAAAGCGGTAAATTTGGGCCAAAACGGTATCCGCCGTTGGACCCGCTTTGCACCGAAAAGCGTGCCAGAGTCAATGGTCTCTAAAGTCATCAAACTATATGTCTACAAATTCATTTTGATGATACGAACACAATGTCTGTCCAATTTTGGATTCCGATGGGCCATGCACAAAATTGCCCGTTGAATCGGATCGTGGGGCCCGTAAAATGGCGATTCGATCAACTATCTCAGAATTGGACCAAACTTGGCATACATGACCAGAAAAATGATACGGTCCTGATGGTGCAATTTTTGTCTCGATCTGACGAACGTGCACAAAGTAATTAGGAAATTTGCACAGAGGTCGATACGGTGAATTTCGACGGATACGCATCAAATTCGTCGCGCACACGCGACCAATTTGAATTCCGTAAAAGCCCACACGTCCACGAAGCCATTACGCACCTTTTGATGCTTTCGGTTCGCGACCACGTCGCCCGGATTGGCGGGACGCACGTCGTATCGAAGATTTTTATTAAAATTTCACAATTTTGAAAACGGGTTTTTGTCAATATTTGGGATCCGATTTCTCGATGCTTAGTCAATGAAATCGAGTTCTGTAAATTGGATTGCAGAGCCTTATAGGTTGGCTAGGACTGTCTTTAATTAGTTTTCGAAAAATCCTTTTGTTTGGTTTATAAACTTTCTTCCAATCGAGTAGTTGGACTGTCCTATATATATTTTTTTCGATCAGTTATTTGATCGCCTTCGTGTCAATTTTTTGGGGTTTCTACTATCATAGAATAAAATCCATCTGAAGGGGTTTGAAGAGGGTCTAGTAGTCTTTTTGTAACACTTTACGGATTGGATATCGGAGGAATACACAGATAGAAATCATACCTCAAAAAATGATCAATAATTCGCTACTGTCACGGCTGCTGTCAGTCCGATGCTCGCGCGCGGCCGGTCCGGTGCCCTGTGTGGCGGCGCAGGTGGTCGACATTGGTCGCCCATCTCTGGAGAGAGTCGGAGCGCTCTGGTTGCTTAGGGTTTTAGCATTTTTGCTGTTGCTGCTGCATTTTCTTTCTCTCCATCTCCCGATCTATGCATATATAATGATATATATACACCTACGCTCTCGGGATGGGCTGGGATAGGGTGCTACTGCTGTGCTTGGCTTAGTTGGGCTGTGGGAGGGGTTAGCCTTTGGGTTTTTATTTTGTTTTGTTCCTTTTTCTTTTCTTTTTCTTTTATTATACAATATATATATATATATATATTTATATATATTTATATATATATATATATATATATATATATATATATATATATATATATATATATACTCATATATTTACTTATATAATAAATCTCCATAAAATCTAAATATTTTTAATAGAAATACAAATCTTAATATTATCTATTCTTAGGGTATGGCCCATTCCTAGGAGTATGTATATATATATATATATATATATATATATATATATATATATATATATATATATATATATATATATATATATATATATATATATATATATATATATATATAGGGAGAGAGGGGTAAATTTATTTAACAATGAAATAATACAATAACCAATAATAATAAATAATAATCCTAATAACAATTAATGATAGATTGATAGTCATTTTTGATGGATATAACATGCACACTACTTATCTGGCTTCAGAAGATCATACAAAATTTTGTAAAATATTATTTAATAATAATAATACCTATAATGTACATATAACAAATATTTAGACAACAATTGCCAATTTCCTAAAAATATATACAAAGATATTTGTATTTACCAAACATGTCCACAAGGCCGTATTTGGTCCCACTATATGCCTACATGGCCTTGGATTTGACTTGGGCCCAATCTGTACAGGTTCGGTACAACCGTGTTCCCTAAACTCAATAATATAATTAAATAATAAATAAAATTTTTGGTTAGGGTTAAGTCGCAACTTTGCCTGGTTTTCCTAATTAGGACGTCACTATGGCTCGGCCTTCCCTACTAGGGCTAATACACTAGTCAAAGCACGCTATTGTACTATCCGTGCTACGATTTCTAATCACCTTGTACTTCAAAACTCAACCATGGCTAAACTCATTTACCGTAATAATTAACTATTTAATTATTTATAAAAAAATTCTAAAAATGACCATTTAAATCAAATAAAATATTTTCAAAAATTTTCGAAAAGAGGAGTTACAAACCGATCTCGATCTATCGGTCCCGACTGAATCGGTAGCGACAGTGTTCCTTTCTCGCGTACCCCGTGGATGAAAACGGGACACGATGTAGGGACGGGGATGTAACCCTGCTTCCCAGAGATTATTAAATATAATATTTTCCTATGTTTTTTTAAAAATGGTTATATATGTTATCCCTTGAATACTAATGATTTTGAAGTAAATATGGTATTATGCGATAGGCATTATTTTTGGGTCTACTTTTAAAGGCCAGATAAGTTTAAAAAACCAGTTTTGTAATATTAGTTAACCTGTAAAGCCATGGGGGCCATTGCAGTTCATAGCAGAGACTACTTCACCAAATTCTTCAAATCTCTTTTTCTCGCCAAATAATTTCCTTCTCATCAAGAAACCAACAAACTCTAACTACCTTTATAAACCGCTCCTCCCTCTTTCTTTTCCATTCGTTCTTTCACTCCAGATCTTCTTTTCCACTTCTTTACCTTCCACAGCCCTCTCGAGTTCTAACCCTAAATTTCTTGAAGAGGAACCCGCAGCTATGGCGGCAGCAGGAGAGCTCCATACCGGCGACTGAGCACACTCACGATTCTTCTCCCTCGACGGTGATGACATCACTTCTCTGGTGATCCCTACAGTAGTGAGGACGTGACGTCGAGTTTCATCGTCAAATTGGGAGCAATCAGGTTTCAGTAAGTAATTCGACACACGACTAGAATTAACATTGGAGTGGACCGATTTTTCGATCAAGTTCTTGATTGATCATTCTTCCTCGTCGTTCAAGCTCGTGTAGGGATCCTATTCCGAAAAATCAAATCGACCAAGGCTCCTCGTCTTTATCAAGAATGGAGAACCGATCGATAAGTTTTGATCCAAATCATTCATATCTAGGGAATTGATGTGTTTTGATTTAAGAGGTGATTTGGATTCTCTTGATGTATTGATCAGAATGTTCGATCAACAAATCGTTGATTCCAAAGGGGATCGACTCTGATTTTGATTTAGATCACTGGTGAGTAAGTCCCGTGATCTCTTGTTGTTTTTTAAGGATTTTTTCTTCAGGAATCGTGTTGAATTTGCTTCTAAAAATGTTTTGTTCTTATGCGCCACAACTGTTTGATGAAAGGTCTGAACCGAGCTCGATCCATTTCTCGGACACGAAGAGGACTTTGTCTGAATCTCTGTGGCTTGTCACTTCTTCGAATCGTGTTCGTGCACAGAATAGTTCGTTTAGGTATCGAATATGTACTCTCCATTACTGTGAATATTGTTATATTTGGGAGTTTTTGTGGTCATTTAGTAGAGTTGGTTGGGATGCAGGGTCTGTAGCGTCGGTGTTTGCTGTACTATTCGTATCTAGTAGAGTTATTGTCCATGATGGTTATGAACTTGGGTAACTATAGCAATGGGTCAGCCGGACGAGAGCAAGAACATGGAGTAGCAGGTCGCAAAGTATGGTGGGCCAAGTAAGGATCAGTCTGGAGTCAGGGGATTCGCGTATGTACCAAAGCGGTGTCGCTACGTGTCCAGGGGTTGGTGTTTAAGCCTTTGTGTCCGGTGATCGATGGCGCGAAGGATGTGGAATAAAGACCTGGAGTTGAGTTGGTGTGTGTAACAGGGGTTAGACCTGGAGTTGAAGGTGCATAGCATCCTTGCTGTGTTTGAGTTGGGGATCATGCTCCACCCATGAGGCGTGTCCGAGTCATTTCAAGTTCATGTCTGGAGCCCGGGATGCACTCAAGCTTTGCGTTTTCAGGGCTAGGTGAGGTCCATATGTGGTTGCTTGAAGTTGTAGACTGAGAGATTAGAGCAATTTAGTCTAGTGTACAGGGAAGGGAGGAGAAGTTGAACCCTAATAGCCGTTGGAGAGTATTAATTTCAAATGGAGTAGGTTTCATTTATGTATTAACTGTACTGAAGTTATGTTAGATTAGTAGTTTTAATTGTATTTGTTGACTGGAAATGTTGGGTGTTGCTTCTTTTGTTGCTCTATGTAATCTAGCAGGAGTTTTTGGAGTGAGCCTTCTTTTACTGTAGGTTGGTTTAGATGTAATAAAGTTGTAGTATTTAAATATATCAAATGTACTTTTGTTCCTTTCAAACCTGAGAATAACTGTTATGATACAATAAAGTTGGGCTGTCATATGGAAACTATTAGAACTACATGCTACAGGTGAATAGTATATAGGTCTTGCCTTACATAGAATGGACTAAATTCAGCTGTGGTTAAGGCCCATTGGATGGAACCAAGTTCAGACACTTGTATTAACAGTCCATAAGGCTGGTAGCATCAAGCGATAGTAAATATCTATGGTATATAAGTGTGCTTGTGGATAATAATTATATATACTTGTTGTCCTATATCTAGAGTATAATTAGTATACTTTTAAATATTCTATAGATGGATTTGGTTAGTAGATGAGAGTAGCTAGTATAACTTGTTTAGAAGTTAACCAAATTATTTCCATTATCAGGTAGACCTACAGATCTTTCTTATATTTTCGATCACCCTGAGCAAGGCAAGTACATTATATGGTTTATGTTCATTTACATTCATATCCTGTGCTTCTCTTGATGACACGATGTGACACGATATCATGTACTCTTGTACTTTCATGTTCTTGTATTTTACTTGTACTTGGGGAGGGAAAATACACTAGCTATGTGACCAAACCCAAAGATCAGAAATTCAGGTTGATAGCTTAGGCCTCGCACCGTGCACACGGTCCCTAGCTGTACCCATTTTATGTGCTTATTCCTGTGCTTACCCCAGCCGGTCACATATGCTAGCTGTATTTCAAATATTGTGCATATGTCATGTCTTGTACTTCAGGTTCAGTATTTACTTCTGGTACTTTATTTCCTGTGCTCTATATACTTTACATTCCTGTACTTTCATGTTCTTTTCCTGTACTTTATATTTTATGTTCTCCTGTACTCTTTTTCATATCATAATGTTCTTATTTATTACTTAGAATTGTACTTTGCTCTTCTCCTGACTAGATATATTGCAGGTATACTTAAGGACATTGTTCACCTTTATGGGCCAGAGCCCGGGATCTTAGCTGAGCAGGATGAAGCCATAACTTAGTTAAAGGTTACAAGTTTAGATTTGTCTAGATTTACTCCTAGATATTGTATATTAAGATTTCATAGTCGTATTTCATTCTTGTTACCGGATTTGTCTTTGGTACTTTTATGTATAAATTGTACTAATGACTAGAGATGTAGCGATTCTATGTGAAGGCTAGATGCTGTGATGTTTACTTTCATGTTTATTCTTAGAGTTTTTCTTTAGATGTTTACAGCTTACTATGTTGAGTCTTCCAACGTAGGCTGGGCGTGTCCGACTCGTATCTGAATATTCGGGAGCGGGTCGTGACAGGGACACTACACCACCTACAGAAGATCAATTAGTTCAGGTCGATGTTGGAGAAGAAGCTTCGCTAAAACCAATTTTTATCAGCAAAAGCCTCCCAGAAGCGGATAAGCAAGAATTAATTCAGCTTATTCGGGAATGACATTAACGTCTTCGCCTGGAGCTATAAGGATATGCCAGGATTAGATTCTCAGATCGCTACTCACAAGCTCAACATCCTGCCTAATACAAGGCCGGTCAAACAACAACAACGTCGATTTTGACCTGACATAATGGATGCCATAGAAGCTGAAGTCAAGAAACTTATTGTTCGACATCACAAAAGGTTATACGAACTTTTTGTTTATTGAACTTTAAAAAAGGTACAATTGATTCCTATGCGAGAAAACCTAAGTACAAGAATTCTGGAAAAGCATGACGGTAGAGATCGAGTACTGCAGCGGCTCCTTTACTCCGTTGATGATCTGACGACGAGTTGGACTTGCTTTGGCTTTCTGGTACCTTTGATGGAAGTCTAGGGTTACCGATCAAGAGGATGCCAGAGTTGAAGACTTCAAAGCTCTGCCTTTTTCCTTCTATTTCTTTTCTCTCTATGTGTCCTCTTCCTCTTGTTGAAGGGAAAACTCCTTCTTTTAATAGGAAAAAGGGGGTACATATGCGATGTGCACTCAGATTTAAAATATAAAAGAATCTGCTATCATTGCACGGTACGGACTTCTGCTGAGCTGACACATGGCGGACGTCGGGATTCTCCTTTATCGAGATCTCGGGTAGTTATCAAAATAACCGAAAGAGGAGACACGTGGCGCGTGTCTATTGCTGGGAATCCTCTATTTAGATAAAGCCTAGTAGATCTTGGATTTCATCTCAGAGTAGGATTCTGTTTGATATTTAGGAGGTGATCGGTTTAAACAAAGCATCTTGATACGACCTTTATCAAAAGAGAAAACTTTGTCCATATCTGAGTTTTAAACCAATTGATAAGATATTCGCACTTATCAATATGATCAACCTCTGTGCTATCTTTGAGGGTGGCGGTTTACACAAACCAATTTGGTGGGACCTTGTAACCTGCGCCTCTAGCAAGGTCTTCATGCTGCTACACTTCTGGTGCGACGAGTAGAATGTTCTCCTGGGGACAACAGAGCCTCTGTGCTTTCAGGCGACGAGTGGACTATGTTTCGAAGATGACAGAACCTCTGTGCGTTTGAGCGACGGGTAGGCTATATTTCAAGTGGTAAAGTCATTGTGCTTTAGGGCGACGAGTAGGCTGTGCTTCAGGCTAACGAGGTTACTGTGCTTTTGGAGCGGCAGACGAACTTGTATTGGATGCAATGGTGTTTCCCAAGTCTTTGATGAAAGGGGTTGAGTTTTTGGGTCGAAGCAGAGGTCTACGACGTTGGAGCTGGGATGATGTGAAGTTATTACCAGTCTGCGCCTCCGGCTGGCGCAGGATTGTAGCTGCGCTTCTGGTTTGAAGAAGCTGTCTTTGAAGTCTCCATTTAAGAGCAATTAATGACAGCTCCTTAAGGAACGACTCCCTCTTAATTGCCACCATTATCTGGGAAATTTTAAGGGGTCTTTTAATGGTCTAAGACTTAGTCGAATGAACCCATTTAATGGGGCTCATCGTGCTGAGTCTAAGGTCCATCCCATTAATGTGGGAATTTTAATCGACGGTCCCGTGTCCTATGTCTTGGACCACTCCTGCCCTATATAAAGGGGAAGTTTCTTCCAAAGAGTCATGTCTTCTTCTTTTTGTCGTTCAATACCATGCTAGATCCAGACTTAGCTTCGAGCGGCCGTTGGCCTTGCCTAAGTCGAATTTTTGTTGAGGATCCCTTCGTTCAAAGGTGCTGTGCCTTCGTAGCAGAACTGGCGATGAGCTTCGGGATGTGCTGGAATGCTTATCATGAAGAGTTCGAACCTGAGCGACATCTTGGAGGTATTGGAGGTCCTGACGACCGAGTTTGATCTGGTTGCCAACATGAAGCACCGCAGGTTGTGCTCTGTCATGCTCATTGGCGGCTGCGCGCTTCCGTTATGCTGGAAGAGCCCCAGAAGCTGATGCACTTTTGAAAAGGGCCTCCTGTCATGCTGTGGACTAAGTTCTCGCTCTGGCCAATAGCTACTTCAGAAAGAGCTGCACGTCTGCGAGGGGGTATTGTGGCGACAAACTTTGATGGCGACTATATTCACATCTTCTATCTACAGCCTCTCCTCTCATGACGATTACACTGCGAAGATGACCCCCAGCATAGATCCATAGGAGTTTTTAGTACAGCATATGTAATCACAAGTACTTTGTAATAGATCCTTGTAACTAGGAAGTCATCTTTTATATAATCGTGACGAATCTGTAATAGACTCTTGTAGCCATAATTTAAAAAAAAGAACTTTCCTTAAACTTTTCCTCTGTTTTTTGTGAGTTTGTCTTTTCTGTTGGCGTGCTTGACCGCCTACGCTTCTATGAAGCTGGGTTGGTAGCGAGAGCACCAACCTGCGCCGTTCATCATCTGTGCCTTTGTAAAGAAGGGTGGGTAGCGAGAGTACCAACCTGTACCTTGTGTCACCCTACGCTTTTTCATGCTTCAACACTTATCGCCTGTGGTTTTGTCAGAGAGGAACAACATCCTGACTAGGTGGCTAATGTTGTCCCAGTTTTGAAGAAAATAGAAAAGGTCCGAGTCTGCATTGACTTCAGAGACCTCAACAAAGCTTGTCCCAAGGATGAGTTTCCTTTTTTGATCACTGATGTCATGATTGACAACACTTGCGAGTTTGAACGAATGTCTTTCATGGACGGATTATCTGGATATAATCAAATCCGAATGAACCTTGAAGATGAGAAACATACATCTTTCTGTACTCCTCTGGGAGTCTACTTCTATATCGTCATGCTGTTCGGTCTTAAAAATGCTGGTGCAACTTATCAATGGGCCATGATAACCATCTTCCGTGAACATTTACGGAAGACAATCGAATGCTGTTAAAAGTCATCTGAAGGAAGATCACATTCAAGACTTGAGAACTATCTTCGATCTAATGCGCCAGCATCAACTCAAGATGAATCCCACCAAGTCATTCCTGGGAATCTTTAGAGGCAAATTCCTCGGATTCATTATTACCTCTAAAGGTATACACGTAGACCCCAAGAATATCAAAGACATTCAAGAGATGGTCCTCCACGCAACCTAAAAGAGCTACGAGGATTCCAGGGACGACTTACATACATCAGGAGATTCATTTCAAATCTATCTGGATGATGCAGACCATTCACTTAACTGATGAAGAAATGTATGTCTTTAATTTGGACTGAAGAATGCCAGCAAGCATTTGAAATCATAAAACGGTATTTGATGAACCCTCCAATCATGGTACCTCCAGTCACATGAATACCCTTCTTAATGTATGTCCGTGCAATGGATCATTCCTTGGGTGCCTTATTAGCTCAGAAGAACAAAGAGGGTCATGAGAAAGCTATCTATTATCTGATCCGCACGTTGATCGGTGCCGAACATCGATACAGCCCGGTAGAAAAAGAATGTTTAGCCCTAATGTTTATTGTTCAGTAAACGCGACATTATGTCACGGGCCAAACCATTCATGTCATCTCTAGAGTTAATCCTCTTTGAGTCTTGATGAAGAAACCCAGTACACTCAATTCCAGACTCGCTGCATGGGCTATATTGATAGCACAGTATGATATGGTCTATGTCCCATAAAATTTTGTTAATAGTTAAGCCCTAGCTGACTTCCTGGCTGCTCATCCAATTCCCGAGACATCCAAACTCTATGATGACATTCCTGATGAAACTCTGGAATCTAACATGATTTCAGAAGGGATCCTTGCTTGGCGACTATTCTTTGATGGTGCATCTAGAATCGGATCCAAAGGCATTATAGTCGCTGGAGTCGGAATCGTTCTTGTATCTCCTGAAGGATTGGCCATTCAGAGAGCTTATTCTCTAGATGAGCCATGCTCCAACAACGTTGCTAAATACAATGCTTTACTCATCGGTCTCCAGTTAGCTAAACAGTTGGATATTAATTACCTCGAAGAATATGGAGACTCTAAACTGATCATCAATCAGGTTAGGGGTACGTATGAAGTTCGACATTAAGATCTCTTGCCATATCATAAAGCAGCAATCAAACTAGCTACATCATTCAAAGGTTTCTTCATTGAATATGTACGTCGAGCTTGCAATACAGAAGCTGATGTGCTTGCCAATTTAGCAGTAGTATTGGCGATCCCTGTGAAAGGACAACAGATGATCGTCATCTCCAAAAGAGAGTTATTCTGCATCAAGAATAATTTGCATCTAGAATCCAACAACTTAGTCGAGATCTGCACTACGAGTGAAGAATGGAGAGCTCCTTTCATCGACTTTGTGGTATGTGACATCCTACATGAAGATCCGAGGGAAGCAACTACAATCCGTGGTATGTGACCTAAACCCTAGCCCAACCATGTGGCCGGCCATAGCAGCCTAGAGCAGCCCCACCCCGCTATATAGGTCATCATTAGCCCCTTCCTTCCTCTTTCATTATAACCCAAACCCTAGTTTTGGTGTTCTTCCCTAATTTCCCTCCATCTCTTAAATTAACTCCAAATTTACCCAAACCAATTGCAATCTCTTCCTCTTGAAGAGAGGAAGCCTATATTAGCTAGCTAGGAAGGATTTGGAGCAATTTGGCCATTGGAGCTTGGTGGGAGATCTATTATAGGAGTTTTTATTAGGATTCCAACTCCCAATTGGTAAGACCCTTTAGTCCTTCAAAATTTTGTTTTCTTTCCATAGATGCATTCATTTAGGGTCCTCCTATCATTAGGTAGAGTTTGGTTCGAATTCGAATCCATTTGGGGTGCGTATCGCAAGAGTATCGTATACGTATCTCAAGTGTTCGATGAAATACCCAATAGGATATTTTGATCTCCAATTTCTGATATAATTATATATTTGGGTTGCTAATTACTTTTATAATACATATGTATTGGACTAAGGTGGATTCGATGTGTTTTGGTGGGTATGTTTGGACACGGGGACACTCAGCCTGGTTTTGGCCATGAACCGTGGCTCTTCTGCTACTGGAGGCCCTGTTCTTCACTGTCACGCCTTGGTTTCACATCCTAGCCACCGAATTGGGTTGGTCTAGTGACTGACAGGTAGACTTGGGTGTTGGGCTTAGAGTCATGACAGACCCCATAGATTTCGTGTTTGTGCGGTCGAACCCCTTATGTCTGTGCACACTTGTTTCATTCACTGTTCAGAAATTGTTTTATGCAGTCCCTTTGATTTGGTTAGACCTCGGTATCCATCCTCAAGCAGTCCATGACTGATTTGGGGGATTGTCCATATAGTCCACTACCTATGAGATGTCCTGTCCATTTTAAATCCTTGTTCACTACTTCATAATGTTCTGTCCTAGTCTTCTTCACTGTTTCTATTGTTCTAGGGTCTGTCTATGGCAGCCCATGTTAATTTCATGTTCAGTCTTTAATTCTTCCCTATATATCTTGTATTTTGCACAACCTTTACTATATTCAGTTGATATCCTTATATGTCCTTCGTGTAGGACCTGATGCCCAATTGCGTGTTCTGGACTGAAATTGGCCATTTCATTACCTACATTCATGGACACTTTATTCACTTATCTGCTGCAGTTACCTGGACATTCATTGCATCTACACATGTCCTGCACTTAGGTTGCCTGCAATTGTAATGTCTTTGATACCTGCACTTCATAATCTGTCACTGACCATAGCATGTTCCTGCATCCTTACATCTGTCCATCTGTTCATGTATTCAGTCACTCATTGCCCTGCCTCTTAGCTTGAACCCAGTTGGATTGGTACCAATTGCATGAGTGTCTGTCCATATGGACTAATGTTTTGCCATAATTAGATCAGTAATCTCATATCCCATAGTTCAGTCATGTTTCTTGAATGTCCATAACTTTCCTTGGGTAAACTCAAGAATTTGTCTTTACTTATACATATAGCTAAGTGGTACAGTCCCCTTGGTCCTTTATATTAGACCACACTAAGCCTTAATATCCAATTTCCTTGATAGTTCTGTCCCTACTATTGGATTATAACCTATGGTTAGTTAATTCTGTTGATACAAATCCTTAGAGTGAGGTGTTGAACTCGAGTTTAGGTAATGGTGGTGTAGTATGTTCTAATCCTTGAACATCTAATTCCAGCCTTAGTTTCATGCTCAAATCCATATGATTTCAGTCCTTGAGTAGCAGTAGTATAGGTGTCTATTTCCATCCATGGCAGACCCAAACCCCATGAACCAGTTTACATTGAGTGTGATTCAGTCTATTTGACTCCATATTATGTTCAGAGATGAATGTATCAGTATCCATATTACCATATATTAGTTCATATGAGATCATGGTTCCACATTCCCTTGCTTGATGCCTTGCCCATGTATATATGAATTTTAGTTCAGCCATGCTCATATTGTCCTACATTCCTTCATGATACAGTCTTGTATCTCTCTCTATATTATGCCTTAGCATGATGGTTCTGTCCAAGCATATTGGTCAGTCATGTTTGATCATCTGTTATGATCAGGAGACATTTGCATAAGCCAGTATAATGTGGTATTATTCCCGAGTCCTTGGCTAAGTGTACAGTCATGGGTACATTTACTTGCCCACTGCATCACATGATTGCATTTAAACACGCGTTCACTCACTACTACTTGATACACTCAGATTCACCTCCCTGCATAAACATATTGCCTTCACATGCATCTATCCACAGTTCACAATTACTGTCCTACTCCCCATTATACTGTTCACCTTCCCACATATGATGTCCCTGCCCTTAGTTCGGTCTTGAGCCTTATTAGTTCACTCTCTAATACTTTGTTTCAGACCCAATTGGCTCTGTCTAGACCACTGTTCACTACATCCTAACTTAGACCCATATCTTGTATTCATATAATTGGCTTATGTGGATACCTTAGTGTAAGTGGTTAGTAGAGTTGGGCTTGAGCCATACCTGATATAAGTAATGGCCAGAGTCTTGGATATATGAGATATTTGGATATGGGTGTATATATATATTAGTATGTATATATATGTGGTTGTATTATAAGAAGGAAGAACTATAGGCTTGAGTATATGTGATGTGTGTGTGTATATATATATATATATATATATATATATATATATATATATATATATATATATATATATATATTTACAAAAAAAATATTTATGTATATATATACATACATATATATATACATAAATATTTTTTTTTGTATATATATATATATATATATATATATATATATATATATATATATCAAAAGCTCTCTTAGGGTTTGGCGACGGCGACCTAGATTTGATCTCTGCCACCCTCGATTCCGGCTTGGCGTTGGCCGGGCCGGCGTCGCCCTTGTGCTTGTGGACCAGTCGGCCACCTGCACCCATGGTTCCGTTGCCAACTCCGACCTTTGCGTCGGTGGTGGCGGGGGGTGCTCCTCCCCAGCCATCTCCTATCGCAATAAGGTCTCCGATCCTCCACGCATGAAGAGGCCCACCGCAGATCCTCTTGATAAAGGCAAAGGCATACTTGTCCAAGAACCTACCATTAATGACCCAAAAGTTATTTCCAATCAGGTTCCTCCAACTGTCTCTCATAATGTAGAAGTCAGCAAAAGGGAAGAGAATATTAATGACTCTGCAGTGGTGGCGGTTGACGGCTCATCCAGTCCTGAAGCTCCAGTTAATCAACACATAACTGCTGATAGCCAGTTAGACAAGACTGCTAGAAGTGAGGAACAATTAATGGAGAGGGTTGAAGTTGGTAATGCCCAGTCGACTGAGCATGCTCATTTGCCTTCTGATGATGTTCCAGTCATTTCGAATATTCCACCAGATGATGAGGAGGAGTACATTTCAGATTCGATCTCAAAGGAAGGGGAAATAGCCAGGAGTTGGGCTGACGCTGCGGAGGAGGATGACGGAAATGATGACACAGGAGCTGGGCCATCTGTCCCCAGGAAAGGTAGGGGTAAGAAGAAAATTTACCCAAAGCCAATCGAGCCACGTTGCACCAAATCGTCGTCAAAAGGTCCAACAACTGTCCTTCATTCCTCAACCAATAATGTTTAATATGCTTATCTGGAACGTACGTGGTATAGCTGATAAGATGACTTGTAAACGTCTGAAGTCTTTATGCCGGATTCATAAAGTTATGTTTTTAGCTATTATTGAACCAAAGGTTTCCCCGCAACAGCTTTTTTCATTCCAACTGAAGCTAGGGTTTCAAACTTCTCTCTCTAACAGTAAAGGGAATATATGGATCATGGTTAAACAAGGCATTACTTTGGAGGAGGTTGATTCGCATGACCAAGTCTTAAGTGTTATCACTTCTGGCTCTATCTTTCCATTTCCATCCTTAATTTCAGTTGTTCATGGGCATAATAAAAAAGAAGGTCGGCGTGAGCTATGGTCTAGATTGAGGCAAACGTATATGAGCCACAATTTACCATGGATGGTTGGAGGTGACTTCAATACTATTGCTTCTATTGATGAAAAGTTTGGTGGTTCTCCTCCTTGTTCCAGTAGTATCAATGAATTTC
>JANAVB010040619.1:14849130-14859130 GCA_029216955.1 Iris pallida
AAGATCAAAGACCTGTGGAACCCCATTAATAACGAATAGAACTGGGACCAGATTCGCGTATGGTCTGGCAACAATACGGTAGACAGCATTCGTCAGCGCGGACTTATCATTGGTGCCGACACGGACAAGCTGAGATGGTCGCTGGAAGCTTCTGGAGTATTCTCTGTACGATCGGCGAGATCTGCAATCCAAGAGTACGGGCAAGAACACTTCATTGTACGATACTGGCAATCGTGCATCCCAAAGAAATGGTCCTTCCTCCTGTGGAGAGTCATGAGAAAGAAATTGCCAACCGATGAGATCCTTAACTCCATCGACTTTAGCCTGGCGTCATCTTGTAATTGTTGCGACGAGAGGCAGACGGAGACCATTGACCACATCTTCCGGGAGGAAAGCCTCCCCGACCAAATCTGGAGCATCCTCAACCGCATCTACAATATCACTCCAGGAGACGGGTGCTTTAACGATCTTCTGGCCCTCTGGGGAGTCGCGTCCCACGGCCACCAGATCGTAGCAGCGGCCGCCACCTGGGCAATTTGGAAGAATCGCAACAAAGAGAGATACGAGGGTCACCAATACTCCGCCGAGCAGCTAATTCGGGAAATTCACCGGCAATGCCGCAAAAGGAGTTCACTGTGCTCCCACAGCCCACCAGCATTCTGGCAACCTTTCTTCTGTTAGTTTTGGCGGGCGCGGTCGCCCCCTGTCTTTTTGGTGGTTTTAAGCTTTTTGCCTTGTACACTCTTCAGGCTTCGGCATTTTGAGCCTTGATTAATAAAAAGAGGGGGTTTTTAAAATATATATATATATATATATATATATATATTATATATATATATATATAAATAAATAAATAATATATATATATATATATATATATATATATATATATATATATATTTTTTTTTTATATATTTATATATATATATATATATTTTTATATATATATATATAAATATATATATATAAAAAAATATATAAATATATATATATATATATATATATATATATATATATATATATATATATATATATATATATATATATATATATATATATATATATATATATATATATATATATAGTTGTTATAGCATATGGTATCCAAAGTATATATTAGCCTATGGTCAGAATTATGAGATAGCCCTATAGAGTTGACTAGAGTTTGACCAAACCCTAGATGTTGACTTAGTTGACTAAAAGTTGACCAAGAGTTGACTTTGACCTAGAACCATGTAGATTGCATTGTAAACTTCAATTATTATATATTGAACACATTTTAACCTGTATTGCTCTAAATAGGACTCTGTGACTCCAATTCAGACATCTATTGCTCAGGGTATCAGGCGAGTACATTCTTTGTTAGTTTTCATTCATGATATTATCTATATTGCAAGCTTTAGACTACTTTACTTGATGCTGACACATTGTTATCACGGACCAGTACTTTATGGATCTTGTCATGCGATGTTATCCCCTCAGCGGATACATCGGGTATTTTATGTTCATGTACTTTACCATGTGCATCGTGTACTCCTTGTATTCGTATTATTTGTGTACAAATTGTGTGCTCTCATGTACTCCCGTGTGCTCATATGTGCTTATTGTGCAAAACTAACCATCGTGTACGTAACATAACTTGGTCGGATCCTTGTGTATTGATCGGGGCAGGAGAGTAGAAGTAGTCATGTGATTAAACCCCTTAGTGTAACTCGTGTACATGTCCATTATACCCTCACGTATAATGGAGACTCTGTAGAATACATCGTGTACAAACCTAAACCAATCACATAATCATCTTGTGCTCTGAAACACTTATATTTATTATAGTTCATAGATTCTTTATTATATTTCATGATCTCAGTTTACTTATCCATATCTCCTGTATTCTTGTATTTCTTTACAGCACGTCATGTATTTTATACTACTGTTAGCTCTATATTTCCTACCATGTTTTGTAACTGCTTTCAGAGTTATGTGCTCGTTCCCATCTTGACAGGATAACGTTAAATTTTTTACAGATAACTTGGAGGATCTCAGCTAGCCTAGAGAAGACACCAGTAGAGCTTGGAGTAGATTGTTAAGTTTTTGTCTAGTTGTAGTTTTTAGTTATTTCATGAGATGTATTTATTTCATAATCTGTGTGTGGTGATGATAACACTAAACTTCTTCAAATCTGGTTTTTGTATTAAACATTGTGATCCTTCTATCTAATCTATTTTATGCTGATTATATCTCTTAGTTATTTTGTGATTGAGTTGTATCCTTCTGAGATTGTCCTCCGTTTGAAGAGTATATTATATTGTGTTTAGTTTGTGATTGAGACCTAGAACAGCGTTCTACTGCCGATACTGCAACGTAGGCTGGACGTACCCACGGTCTCGTGCCTTTTTACTGGGTGCGGGTCGTGACAAACACTAAAACCACGAATAATCTAATGGAAAGATGTGATATCTCTCGCAAGACATAAGAGTATTCGGTCCTATAGTACAAAATCTAAAAAGGAATAAACCTGGTAGGTTTTGAATGGGTGTCTATAACAAATAAGAGATCCAAATGTATTGAGCAATTTCAACTCAAGGAATCCCAAAGGGTTTAAAATTTTCAGGTATATCCTTGAAGGATTTAAAATTACCACGTTATCCCCGAGGATCTACAAATAAACCATATATGGATTAAACCATCCAGAATAATGTGATAGGCTCATTGAGTTTATTAAAAAATTTCTGAACGGATTCATCAAAATTGTCGTCTATAGAGTACCTCATGAGGAGAATATCTCTTTCTCCTGAAAGGAATATCTCCTGAAGATATTAAAGTAACCTATGAAAAGAAAATTTCCTAAAGAGATAGAAAATATGATAATATCTCCCGAAGAGATCGAAAATCTCCCGAAGAGATCTCATAAAAGGTAAACTCTAGAAGAGAAAAATCTTTAGAAGATATCTCATGTAATCTCATGAAAAGATGAATCTCTGGAAGAGATATACTATAATCACTTGAAAAGATAATATTAATCTCCTGTAGAGATAAGATAATATTAATCTCATGTAGAGAGAGTTTCCTGTAGAGGTAAATCTCATGAAGATATAAATCTCTTGTAGAGTATTAATATTAATAATATAACAATAATGGTCATGTTAATAGGATCCGCTACGACCAAAGGAACATGGTCTGGCACTACAAAAATATTGGTACTTAGCGACGGACAATTCCGTCGTTAAAAACATATTTTCCGTCGCTAAACCTATTTACCGACGGAAACATGACATCGATAAATATAACGTCTCTATAACAAAAACGTCGGTAATCCGTCGCTATAGCGACGGATTTTTGACGAAATTACTGACGAAATATAGCGACGGATTAGCAACGAATTTTAAACGTCGGTAACCACAACGACATATTAGCGACGGACTACTGATATTTTTTAGTGAGCTAAAATACTATATTTTCAGAAGCTCAACGACGGAAATTTTCGTCGCTGACTCGTCTGATACGGTTTTGGTATCAGACAGAAGCGCAGCGACGGAAATTTTCGTCGCTGAGTTGTCGCTAACGTAAAAAAATTCCAGTTTTTCGTCGCTAATCCGTCGGAAATAAGTCGCTAGCCTGGAAAATTTCCAGTTTTCCGTCACTAAGTCGTCGTCGGTTAGTCGCTAAGCTTTTTATTTTTACCAGATTCAATTATTCCAGCTTTGCTCAAACCTGTAAATATAGATGTACATTACATTCAAATAATATACATTAAATATAACCCCAATATATAAAAAATTAATCCAAGCATATCGATCAAACACGTCAAACAGTCAAATATGTTCAGTAATACATAAAGTCATTAATTAGTCGCAATATAGTATATATACAAACACGTCAAACAGTCAAATGATACAAACACGTCCAACAGTCGCAATATAGTACAAATACAGAAATATGTTCAGTAATACATAAACTCATCGATCAAAACCCCCTAAAGTTCATACAAACTCATCGTCAAATACAACCAAAAAAATAAACAAAACTAAAACTGGTGGTGGAGGAGGTGGCGGAGGCATAGCCGGCCGTCCGCATGAATATAACTGCCCCAGGACCAAAGTGATGATCCGTTGTACGTTCTGGGCAGGAACGTCTAGAAGAGTCGGTGGCACGACAAGAGGCACTGTGGTAGGAGGAGGAGTCGGTGTAGTAGTGGCCATGGTCGGAGGAGCAGTCGTTGACGGAGGCGCTGTGGTCGAAGCAGGAGCCGGTGCAGTAGGGGCAGGCATCAGACCTGCTGTGCTCAGAACTCCACTCATCTGCCCCACCTGACCCTGGAGGGATACCAGAATCTGTGTAATCTATCGCAAGGTGTAGGTGTCGACAGTATTGTTGGTCTGTGGAGGTGGAGGTGGTAGAGATAGAGGAGCTCTAGAATAAATGGATGGATGGGATGCCAACGATCCGGTACTGTACACACTGCCCCATTTCCCTCTACTGACAGCTTGTATCCATAAGTCGTTCCTCACAGCCGGTGACGTGGGCTGACTAGTCCCAGCTCCTTCGTCAGTCCCTCCCTCACCGACTCGACTCTCTAATGTCTCATATGTCTCCTATATTTATATAGGTGAATAGATTTAGAGTTAATATTGGTATTTTAGTTACTATTAAGTATTTTTATGGTTACGTTCTCATACGTCTCTTAAACTATTCTTTGATTTATAATGCTACTTAGGGTTATGATTTAGAGTTAATATTCATATTAGAGTTCAGACTAACTATTTTGGTAAACTAAATATAGGTAAGTACGTAACGATGAAGAAGAAATGTAATTAGATATAGGTCTCAAAAAACATACGTAGGCTTTGGTCGCCGGATCATCTACGAGCTTCCCATCCTTCTTTCGCTTATGGGTACGCTCGAGAACTTTAGAAAAGTCGACGGCATTCAGATCTCCGCCTGCTTTGGCGACCTCCTCACGCTGTAACAATTAAACATCAATTTATAACTAAACAATAAATTTAAATAATTGAATAAATAACAAATAAGAATACTCACCAGCCGTCGATAATGCTCTGTAATTGGGATAGATCCACCCGTGTAGTGACCACCCATAGCACGGGCAGCCTTTACCTTCTCACACTTGGCCTTATAGGCCGGAGTGTCCATCTTTTTCTTTATCTCCTCCCAGAATTCCTCCTTCAACCACTCCTTGCGAAGAGCACTATTTAGTATAGCCAACGCCTTCTGGTCGTTGACCATATCCTTTAACCTCTTGCTGGCGACGAACTTATAGCACTTCTGGATCGCCTGATCTCTATGCGCCGACCACTAATACAACTTCTGCAAATAAGGACAAATAAAAGTAAATGATCAAATATTTAAGAAATGTTGTAAATAAAGACGATATTATTTAGACATACCTCAAGCATCTCGAGCCAAATGAATCGTCTATCAACTGGGATGTCCCCGAAGTTCAGATAGGGACCATGGAATTGACGACGCATCAAATCCTCCAAATCTCTACCAGCCTGGACCGAAAAGAACCTAGAATAAACAAAGCAATGTACGATTAAATAATAAATAGAGTATGAATAAATGTGTCTACTAACACTAATATACTTACGTCGTTCCATCGACCCACAGCTCGATACGAGTGATGTTGGCTGGCCGCTCTGGCAGAGTAGGAGGGTCTGCAAATCCTGGTCGACGTATGTACACTCCACGATCGACCAAAAGTCCAGGATATGGATTTGTCGTAGTAGGAGCGACATGTGTAGTCTCCGACGTAGAAGACGGGGGGGGGGGGGGGGCACCAGTACCGGTAGGAGTAGATGCTGAAGGAATATCAGGGCTAGCTCCGTCGACCGAAGAACGAGTGAACGGCAGAGATAAGCCATCCTCCTCATCAACCAAATCCTCTTCGCTAACTTCTCTACGATCTGCAGCCGGAGTACTAGGAGGAGCAGGAGTAGGAGGATGGGTCGACACAGATCCTCGAAGTCGACGTGTACGGCCTCGTCCCGCTATATGTAAATTTAAAAGAAATAAAAAATAATGTGATGATACAAATAATCAATGCAAATCTAATAGAAATTAACTAAAGGTATGTTGATACAAATAATCAATTCAAATCTAATAGGTAATACGTACTAATCTTCTTCATCTTCTTCGTAATCCGAATCTTCTTCATCTTCATCATTTTCACTATCACTTCCACTTTTACCTTCATCTTCAAATTCTTCCTCCTCATCTGATACGTCCTTTTCAGACTCCTCCTCTACATGAGATAAGTCCTCTATGTCAAGCTCTTCGTCAACTATATCATCTTCTACAGTAACGTCAACCTCTATGTCATCAACGTCGGCTAAACTCATATATGTTGGTTGAGGCATAAATACCTCATCCTCCTGGTATGCTTAATCTCCAATATTATATGTATTTATTGCTTTAGTTTTGTATACAGCCCACCAATCACGAGTAGTGCGTCGTCGACTAGGATAATTCATGTAGTACACTTGGACCGTTTGACTAGCCAATACAAATAGTTCGAAACCTACATATCTTTTTCTGTGTTTTATATCAATAAATCCAAACTGTTTGTTAATTCTCCATCCTTGCTTGGGTGTTGTGTCGAACCAATCACATTTGAAGAGCACAATTTGGGTATCAAAAGAGTAATCCAGCTCTACAATATCTCTTAGAACACCGTAATAGTTAAATTCTGGATCGGCGTCGTAGACTGAACCCCTTACACAAACTCCAGAATTCTTTGTGTAATTAGACTCCTTATCGACAAATGAGTGATTGATAGGCTTATCAGTGGTTCTAAATTTGAAGCCATTGATGGTATATCCATCCTAATATTTTGCTTTCTTGCTTGGTCCGATAGCTAGTGCTCGAAGTCTTTCGTCGGTCATTTATGTGCCAGGACGAAAAACCTAAAAAATCATGTATCATAACGTCATTTGGACAAAAGCCCTTTCGTCGGTCAATTGAATTTAGAATAGTTAAATGATACTAATCCTTACATAGTTATGGAACTACGACGGAAATTTTCTGTCAACCTTTCTAGCAAGATCATCATCATCAATGCTAGGTCTCTCCATTTTTATCTTAGCTCTAAAAATACTATGATTAAAAAGAGGGAAGTTAGAGAAATATTTACAAGTATATCACAAAATTGGAGTATAACATAGCAAAATTATGTCTCTTACTTCTCTATATCTTCCATCTCCTCTATACCACTATTTAGGCAGATATACCGATGAGCGGCTTCAAACTCATCGTCCTCCAACCACCGTAACTTAGAAGCACTTGTAGGCTTGCCACCAAGATTGAAGATAGTGCGGATTCCATGATTCGGTTCATCGAACTCACCTTCATCATTTCTTGTTGCTCTATTCCAATTTATTTTGACATGAGTATCGAAGTAGATTGAGCAGAAGTTTGAGACCTCCTCAATAATATATGCTTCGCATATCGAAGCTTTTACATGGGCCTTGTTGCCCACCTTCTTCTTCAGGTGATATAGATATCTATAAATAATATATTCAATGTTAGATATGTTTGAATAAAATAATTATTAGTACCTGATAATTAAATATTTTATATCTCTCAAATGGATACATCCATCGATAATGGACGAGAGCGCCGATACGTGCTTCGTATGCAAGATGAATCAGCAAATATTCCATACTATCAAAAAAAGCCGGAAGGAAACACCTTTTCTAACTTGCACAATGTCAATACAATCTTCTCCTCAAGTTCAAACATATGTTGCACCGTCAACTTACTTTAACACAAATCTCTAAAGAATATAGATAACTCGACCAGCAGACCCCATACTTGAGAAGGTAGCACCTCTCTCAGAGCGATAGGAAATAAACGCTCCATGAACACGTGGCAATCATGGTTCTTCATCCCTATCTGTAACTCCTCTTCCCAAAAATTTTTAAAATATTTTTTTTATTTATTTGATTTAAATGGTGATTTTTAGATTTTTATAAATAATTATTTAATTAATTATTACGATATATGAGTTTAGCCATGGTTGAGTTTTGAAGTACAAGGTGATTATAAATCATGGCACGGATAGCGCAATGGCGTGCTTTGACTAGTGTATTAGCCCTGGTAGGAAAGGCCGAGCCATAGTGACATCCTAACTAGGAAAACCAGGCCAAGTTTCGACTTAAACCCCACCGATGAACTAATTATTTATTAATTAGATATATTGATTTTAGATGACCGTATTGCACCAACTTAGCCCGAACTGGGCCGAACCGAATCCAAGTCTTTGTAGGTATGTAGTGAGACTAAAGACGACCATGTAGGCATATTTTATGCGTGTACAAATATTTCCTAAATTATTTTAAGTATTGATGTACATTTTTAACTATTTGAATATTTGTACAAAAATTGGTATTCTTATTAATAAATATTGTTTTACAATATTTGTACAATTTTCTGGACCCGGATAAAGGTGAGGAGTATGGGTTCACCAAACCACCATTTAATTATTTTATTATTTTGTGGTGATTAAATAAATATCTTTATTACTATTAGATATTATTATTATTGGTTGTCCTTTTTACTGTCAAATGAATTTACGTATATGTACATATATTTAGATACATTACATAGATATATATAGACAGATAAAGGTAAGATTTTATTTAGATTTTATGGAGAATAGTATATAAATATAATATAAATATAAATATATATATATATATGTATATATATATATATATATATATATATATATATATATATATATATATATATATATATATATATATATATATATATATATATTATATATTGTGTGCATATAGATAGATATTGGTATAAATATATATATAACTATATACATGGTGATATATGGAAAATAGATATAAATTATAGGTATGTATATAATTGATTATATAGGCATATAAATAATTTTATAATTTATTAATGTATATACGTATATACGTGTTATATATATATATATATATATATATATATATATATATATATATATATATATATATATACATATAATAGAAAATACTAGAAAACCTAATAATAACAAAAGGAGGAGTTCCCAACCCATCACAACAGCCAACCTGACCCAGCCCATCCAAGGCCCAAGCAAAACCGGCCCGATCACCCCATACCCGAACCCAGCAACTACCCAAACCTGATAGGAAGAAATCCCAAACCGAAATATAGTTCACCCGGCCCCCATCCCCTGTTCGTTCAGACGCAGGGCTTATATATAGATATATTCGAGAGATTCGAGAGAAGATCCTCGCAAAACCCTAACGCCATGCTCGACCCAAGCCTCGTCGACACCCCAGCCTTTCACGCTACCCTGGGCATCGTCGTGCACGGCCAAGGCCGCACGGATGTAGCAGCGTGCGACAAACAGAGCAGCAGACCACAGCCAGGTAACCGTTTTCCTCTCATGATATCTTTCGATATACTTAATCGATTTTCGATCTAGAATATCCTACATGAACCCAATATAACCCTCTTTAGATCCCTGTAATTTAGTCTCATACCAAGACTTCAAATGCTTGAGTAATTATCGTACAAAACCCAAAAAAAACCCACTGTTTTAAAATATCAAAACAGGGCAAAAGAGCAGTGAATACCTAGTTTTGGAAGGCGACAAATCGCCAATCCTTTGACTGTCTCAAAAATCTAATTGAATAGGCTTTTAGTCAACCCATACCGCTTCAAAATGCTATTTACGGATTTTAAATTCATCTATTATACATCAAGGAATACCGATTTGTAAATCAAGAAAAACTTATTAAAACTGTTTTCGAAATCATTAGAAACTCATCCACACGACGTGCGTCCCGCCAACAGGGCGACGTGGTTGCGAACCGAAAGCATCGAAAGGTGCGTAATGGCTTCATGGACGTGTGGGCTCTGACGGAATTCAAATTGGTCGCGTGTGCGCGACGAATTTGATACGTATCCGTCAAAATTTACCGTATCGGCCTCTGTGCAAATTTTCCAATTACTTTGT